>OMKZ01013610.1:27077-44552 GCA_900302535.1 Neoniphon sammara
GTATTTATATATATATATATATATATATATATATATATATATATATATATATATATATATATATACATATTTCCTTTTATTTACATCTCATTCCACTTCTGTTTAAACTCTCCATTTTTATTGAAATTGTTTTTTTATTTAAATCCATGACTAGTGCTCTTATTGCTGAGCTGACCTGTTTCTCATCAAACACATTTCATTGTATCGTTGACCCTGTGTTAACCAGCACATGACAAATAAACTGAAAACTGAACTGAAACTGAACCTGAACCCTCATAGCAGGCAAGAAAAACTCCCACAGAACCCCAGAGGCCAAAATGGGGAAAATGTGAGAAATGTGGGGAAGGACCCTAGCAGTCGGTCACCTGTTTGTTCACTGACTTGACCGTTTACAATGCCACTTACTTTCCCAGGAAGCCTCTCCCGTTGGGCTGCTCCTTCAGCCACTTCCACAGCGGGTGAGCATTGGCCCCGTTCACATCGATCTTACTGAACATATCGAACTGAGCGTTGTAGGATTTGGCAAAATCCTTGATCTGAGCTTCAGTGCCAGGTTCCTTTAAAGTAAAATAAGTGAGAAATGATACAACTGGTAAGTTGGTAAGAAACTGGGCATCTGCAAAGGGACAATTATTAGAGGTCAAAGTGGCTCAATTCTCCACATGTGCTGAGACACTCACTTGGTCATAAGGTGTCATTTCAAAATTAGACAAATATTACTTACAGTATGTTGGTAAAATGGAAGAAAAACTCACCCACCACTGAATGATATTGATGTTAATAACTCTTATCTCAGATTATAAACACTCTCTTTACAAAATAGCGTAATTAAATGGTTTTAACATAACAGAACAGTACACTTTTAATTCATACCATATTCCAACACCCCCACCATATCAAATAAAGTGCATGTGTGTGTGTGTGTGTATATGTATAACTCCTATAACACTAAGTAATTTGTAATGATATAGTTGCCAACCAATCTAAATTATAATATAAATAACATTGAGTAGAAAACGCAAACAAAACTGATAATTCCCACTTCTACACGAGCAGAAAAAACATTTACACAGATACTCACCACTAATTACTGCTTGTAGATATGTACAGTGCATTAATAAACATTTGTTCAAGTTCATATTCAAGTCTATCTACATGGCACACAGCCCTCCTTCAGTGTTCTCATTAGTTAATGGACACACTGCAAGGTCTCATCTAGTCTGTTTTGTAATTGTCCTTTGTTGGCTAACATTCACGTCTGTGTTTATCAAGATAAAGAATGAGGTTAATCTCCTGCTGTACACTGAACTTTGTCTGCATGAGGCTTGAGTAAGATATCTATATGATACCCACCTGGCTCCCAAACTGGTTGGAGGGGAAGGCAAGGATGCTTAAACCTCTCTCAGTGTACCTGGCGTGCATCTGGGCAAACTGAGAGTAGTTTACTGGGGTTTTACCTCATTTAGAGGCAACGTTGGTGATGATGACAACGTTCCCCCTGAAAATGCAAAGAGACACATGCATGATGTTTTAACGAAAGACAGATGGGTTCTAATGGGATGCCGTAACACATTTTAAAAGAGAATATTTTATAACTTCACCTGTATTTTTCCAGAGAGATCACGTTGCCATCAATATCCTTCGCTGAGAAGTCATAAATAGATGTGGCCGTCTGCCAATCCTCTGTCGGGGCAGACTGTGAGGGAGAGAGATGTGGGGAAAGGGGAGAAAAGAGGAGGTGAGTGACAAGTAGAGTTTGGTAGGAGCTTCTTTGCAATGAGTACAATCTGACAGTGAATCTAAATTAACTCAGCCTGAGCATCTTAGGTAAGAAGAGATATCAGCCAAAGAACTCCTAGACCTATCAAGAAAGAGCACGTCTTGTTTTTTAAAGTCCTTCTATGATCCCCCTGACAATGATCAATTCAGTTCAAGAAAATAACCGTCACCACCCGAAGCTACTTCCAATATTACAAAATAACACTTCAGTGTTTCAGTTCCAAGAGGACAGCATCACTCCATTTAATTTCAATTAGTCTTACCATAGCCTGCAGCAGGACAGAAAAAAGGACAGTGGACCCTAGCAGACGCATGACTGCCTTTCAGTAAGGTCCCCTGAGAAGGCAGCGACTTCAGCAGAACCCTAGCTGTCGGACCAAACTCCCAGACTGAAAGAGCCTCTTTGCTGCGACACACATTTGAGTCCCCCCATTTAAAGGGAGCGGATGATCATTAACAGAAGTGATAGGCTGTGATTCGCTTACAGCTCCCTTTTCTGCTGACTAATAAACGCCTGGTGGAACTGCACGTGTACAGAAGTCCACAGTCCACAACATTATCATAAAATCATGAATTGTGTCGACAAACCAGCAATGAGGAGCTGAGTTCCATGTGGTCAGGGTAAAGGTTAAAGAGTCCCAATAATCTAATTATATAATGTGCGGCTGTTACAATATCTTAGTGAAAAACAGGTTATATTGGTGAATCATTACACATGGAAATACACGTAACTTTCTACATTCAACCCAGACTTCACAGCCACAATGGCTGCAGAAAAGACTTACGTTATACATAACAATAACAAACCATTCTACCAAATAATTATCACCCAAGAAAATAAAGGCTACAGAGCCAATGTTTCCACTGAGCAATGAGAAAATATCAGAAATTCCATAATAATGATAATACAGTAATATAAATGATAAGTGCTGAATGTGACAGTGGTCTGTATCTGCAAAGATCTACTTTGCCAGCCTCCCCAGTCAAACTTGAAATGCCTTTGCCTCTTTTCCCAGTGGTGCCAGGCACAGAGTTACACAATCAGACTAGTGTTTTATCCAATATGATCTGCTTTGAGGTAGATTATGTCTCAATTTTCTGACAAGTCTGTGGGCAAATCATGCTTTAAAGCCCAGTACACTGCAACAATAGACTGCTTATAACTAATATGAGATCATTAATAATGGGTTAAATCACTCATATTGAAAATATACATTTTATATAGAATATATGTTTACAGATATTGCATGATTCAAGCCAATGCATGTAAAAAATGGCCAAGACATACAGTATTTATACACGAAAATGAAACTGATTTGAAGTATAGTTTGAGTGGCCAAAATATAATTTTGATATAGATACTTGCAGGTATAATAGTAGAGAAAAGTGCAGAGGAAGAAAATTGATTTGTAGTGTCTAAAATATAATGAAGTAGAAAGTACAAGTAAAAATACATTTTGGCCATGTTATTGTATTCTGAATAATAATATTATGAAGCACCTGTGAGAGGTATTTTGCAGTGTAGGAAACCACAAAATAGAAGACACAATTTAAGGCTTAATAAAACTGTTCAGGAGTAGAGAGCCTGAGTCTCCTTCAGGTTCATACAATAACGAAGTTAACACATTGGTTTGTTATGACATTCAAGTTAACTGCATAGGATGTTGGCCGGGTAAGATAAGCCACCAAAACCCAAAATAAAGAAACTTGAGTGTAGCAGACAACAGACCAACTTAGTGGTAGCCTATTATAAAACCTCTGACATGAGCTGCCCACTGTTTTACAGAATGATAAGCCTATCAGCTGAGACCAGCTGGCAAAGGAAGGAGTGCTGTTACAAAAACACTTGGTTTCACAAATCGGACACATGTGCCTGCAGGACGCATTTTTACAGTAAGCTCCAAAGTCAACAATTCAATCGTGTATTCTTTAAGACCTTGCCTACAAAGGTGGACATAGTGTTTGAAACGCTAAAGACACACAACAGTAGTCGAAACAAAATAGACAAGATTGTTACGCAAACAGCATCCACACTGCACGTAAAGGCAAGCCAAGTACCGTAAGTTTACGTTACCGTTGTGGATAAAAAAAAGTACAGTACCATCGCCATTAGAACTCCACTGCTCGCCAAAACCCCAAATGTCAAAATTACATACAATGGCCTCATTTTGTTAGAGGAGAGGTAACATGATGTAGCATAACAGCTGCAAACCCCGCCCTGTAGTTTGTTTTGAAACAGCGTTGGTGGTGCACCAAACACAGCGCTTGTTCACGAAACCCCGCCCACTCGCACTAAGACGACGTACCGACTACCACGTCATCAACTTGCGGCGGCATTTGGAAACGTGCGTCGCTTCGTTAGCAGGGAAGAGAGAGTACGTGAACAAAACATTAATTTGATCAAAATTTTACGCGGATTTATCATTTGAAAAGAGATGGATGACGAAGAAGAAACATACAGGCTGTGGAAAATCCGCAAAACCATCATGCAGGTGGGTTAGTTATGAATCATGTAACATTCTTAGAACACTAACATTAGCTAGCCTAGCTATAGCGGCGGCTTCGTTCTTTGGTGTAGTATGTTGTATGATTGTGTGATGTTTACTGAGCAACGTTGTTGATATAAGTTGTCTGTCGAATCGCTGATTTCCTATGGTTGTTAACGTGGCGATTAAGTAGCTCACCGTGATTAATTATCGCCTGGTCGCGGTGATTGTTGAGCTAAGACTTTTAGAAAAATATTTATTTTACATTTTATTTATGTTACAAAAATATCCAGTGAAATAACTTAATACACTACGTTGTCATTCGTAATTGTATCTAGTTGTGTTGTGTTCAGTGTGAAGACATTTTCACCGGCATTGCTCCTGGCTCTCCTTGCCTGCGATTTTATGGTGCTTCCTGAAAACTCATTCTCGGCCTCATTTCTGTGCTTTCAGCTGTGCCACGACAGAGGCTACCTGGTGACCCAGGACGAGTTAGACCAGACTCTGGATGAGTTCAAGAGTCAGTTTGGAGACAAGCCTAGCGAGGGTCGCCCCAGACGCACAGACCTCACTGTGCTAGTTGCACACAATGATGACCCCACTGACCAGATGTTTGTTTTCTTTCCTGGTATGTTCATGTTTCAGATGCTAGAGAATTAACATTCCATTTTAAGACAATTAACAATAAAACAAATTAACAATTTTCACAGTTGAATATATGGGTCAGTGACAAATAAGGGTTGACAAGATGAGCAATTCAAAAAACTGGTTTTAAAAGCATGCATCATGTTTGTTACAATGTACATTTTGTATTCATGTTGGTTTCATGTTATTTGAAATGACATTTGCAAATGGTGTAACCACAAAAGAATGAGAAATATTAAATATTTCGTCTACCTACAGTGTATGTAAGTGAACTCATAAAAATAATAATTTCATTTTAAAATATAACATGAAAATAGATTTTATTAGGATTATCTCTAAATTTAAATTGTATGCGTTTTTGCAGTATTGAGCAGGACATATGCTGAAAACATCTCTTGTTTTCTAAATATTCTTTGACAAATTATTTAAAAATGTTAAAAACTTGTTCTTGGAGTAACATTTCTCCTATTACGGAATGATTGGAGTTTTCAGTCTTTTAAAGCTGTTGTTCAACAGTTGGTGTCACTGTTCACCCGCTTCATTCTGCTACATTACAAAATTACGTACATATATTACAGTATATACTTCTTAAAATTGTAAGTGAATGGAATATAAATATGCAATAAAGGTAAACAATTCAAAAAACACCAAGGTTGTGCAACATAATGATTTTATCCTAGCCTTACAGAGCTTTGATAAAAAAGTTGTGGATAAATCATCACTTTTTCAAAAAATACAACACTGAACTCTGAAATAGTTCCACAAACTAAGCTGGTTTATATTACATCTTTAATCAGCATCAAACTACTGATATTTGACAAAATTGGCCTCTAACAGTAACGCTTGTAATAGGAGTCAAATGGTGTGACATTTTAGTTTAACATTAAATTTGACAGATATTATCAGACAGCAAATGACCTTGGTGTGAATATTTTAAACATAATTTTTAAGTAAATACTAATTTTTATAATTATGATGAATGATTAATGTTTTCCTGGGGTCATACCATTTGACGAGTCTAGGCATTTGAAAAAGCATACCTGACCATACCCCTAAAAATGTCAAATTATTATTTCAAAGAGTTACTAACCTCGGCATGCAGCAATAAGGTTCATCAGGGGTTTTTCTCTGTAATATTATTTCCTGTCATATGGTTTTCTTGCACAATATTAACAAAATAACTCCTTGAGTAGTGATTACACCACCTTGACACTTAAGGATGTTGATCTGACTGACATGATTCCCCAAATTATTTACAATATTCAGAACAATGATGTTCTTTTATTTCTTTTATTTACTATTAAAAAGTACCAATGTAAGATAATGCCAAACTAGTTTATAGGGTGTCTTATTGAGAATGTCACCTTTTTTAAGCAAGTGTAATTATTTGGTAAAAAGTTTTTATGGTTACGTCACTTAGACATTTTTTGCCATTATCCCTCAAATATTCTCTCAGTATTGATGAAAACCAGAAATTTTAGACTAGGTCCTCAAGAAAGGAATGTATGCAAGTAATCTGTAAGTTTATTTTCAAATTTTAACCCTTTTAAATTTAACTAAACGATATGGACACACAAAAAAAGTGTCACATGGTTGACTCATATACTGTATATCTGTTAATGTCGATGATAAATCTGAACAAGTCTTCCTTTTTTCCACCCATCAGAGGAGCCCAAGGTGGGAATCAAGACGATCAAGATGTACTGTCAGAGGATGCAGGAGGAGAACATCACACGCGCCATCATTGTTGTTCAGATGGGCATGACGCCATCAGCCAAACAGGTAAATCCTTAGTAAGATCGAGCTTTAAATGAGTTTCTACAGTGAAGAGACATTGGTCTGTCATACTGGAATCTTGTCATGATTTGATTTCCTTTAATTTACTTTCACCCTGTTTGGGATATTGCTCTCTCAGTATACATCACTCTGTATTTATAAACACGCTCCTTATTGTTTCAATATTCAGTCCTTAGTTGACATGGCACCCAAATACATCCTGGAACAGTTTCTACAGCAGGAGCTGCTCATCAACATCACAGAGCATGAGGTAAACAACAGATCAGTTAGACAGATGTATTACAGTCCCACTGCAAGTATATTTTTAAATAGCCTTGCTATGAGTTCGACACTGCAACTCAGATGTGGAAGTAAATTTGTTTTTTGATGCATTTTTTCCTTGTTTTTCAGCTTGTTCCAGAACACATTGTTATGACAAAAGAAGAAGTAACTGAGCTACTGGCGAGATAGTATCCTTACACACAGTGCAATACCTCAGTGAATTTGATTTAAGGAGTTACTAAAGGTTCTTTAGGTAGTTAATCCAGTTGAGGACCAAAAGAAATGTATTCACGCAGCGCAGGGTTCTACAGAGCTATTCTTTGTTCTCAATGGAACTCAGTAATGTGACTATAATTCAAATATAAACAATCAGTTATACTGAAATTCTTCCATAGGGAGAAAAGAAATTACTCCATTTTGTCTTGTAGAAAATGTACATGGTCATCTTTCAAAGCAGTTACAATGTACATTTTATGACAAAGCTTAAATTACAGCCTTTTTTTAAACTAACTGTAGCACTAAATGCAGGATATCTGAAATGTTTATTCTCATAAAAAGGTTAAAAACAAACAAACAAAAATATAGCAATTTCATAAGGGAGAGATGCCAGTCTGAAAATCTTTCACCCAAAACCAGAGAAGTCCCTTAACTGCACATGTAAACACACACTTGTTGTCATTCCTTAACATTTTTACCTTAGTAAACTAAAGGAGAGTCAGCTGCCAAGGATCCAGGCTGGAGACCCTGTGGCCCGCTACTTTGGCCTAAAAAGAGGACAGGTAACACAGGTTTCCACAAATGTTCACTTATTGCTATTTATTTAGTCTCAAGGAGGCAATGCAATAAAATGGCAACAAGGTGTGATCACCACTGAAGCAGCTTTTTCAGACACAACTCTTATGTCTTTACATCAGATTTTGAACCACATTTGATGCACAGGGAGATGTGTTATGTGCATGCATATCAGTATTGCAGATTTCCATAGCAATGCTAAGTGTCTAGTTCTCATTTTGCATATGAAAATCTAGTCCATGTTGGATTATTTGTATCCAGGCTCAAAACAGAACTTCTTTTCAACTTTTCCAGGTAGTGAAGATCATCAGACCTAGTGAGACAGCTGGAAGGTACATCACATACAGACTGGTTCAGTGACAGTTAAGTAAGTATTAAATATAGATGCTTCGGTGGATCAACGTGCAGAGCGCATACCAAATATTAGATGATATGATGAAATATTAGAATTAGATGTAATCCGCAGAGTTTTAATAAATCCCAAGTAGGCACTGACCTAATTTTGGTCATGGTTGAGTATTTGGGAATTAAATGGATGATATCTCCAGATTCCCTGAAGTTACTAGCATCATTCAAAGTTGATCTGAAACTGCAAGTTCTGCGTATAAACTTATGCAAATTCAGATTGTTCACACAAGGACAACACAGAATTATCTAGTTAAAACAGCACTGTAACCAGTCACTCCAAGCCCAAAACAGACAACCAACGAACCAAACAAAATGTCTCATAACTCAGCAACGCAACAACACAGAAAGCTCATTCTAAACTTAATTGGTAGCCAAGACAGTGTAGATTTTAAATTGAAGTGCAGAGATAAAGCAATGCATCAGCAGGCTTGGTAGAGTAAATAAATGGTCCTCCTTTTCAACCAAAAAACAGCATCTTTTATTTATTTATTTATTTTGGGGGGGCTTTCTCTTTCCTCAAGTGACCCGTCACTGATATTGAATGTGAGAAGCTTAGGGCGTAGAATAAGGTGTGCTATTGGCTCAAACTTTGAATTGAGTGTCAAGCCCCAGCCAATATGCAAAACTGCAAAAAATAGGCTGGGACCCATAAGATTAAGACATCTGTACCTATAAGTAAAATGACATTTTACTGATTGGTAAAAGGTCAGCATTGCACCTGTAATGATAGCCAATGGATGCCTGAGCACAATGTGAACTCGTAAAAGAGAATGGTTTATTGTAACATGGTGGTTGTTCTAGTAGTATCACATATGGTTCTAATATAAATATTAATTGAGCTTGCGTGCTCCTTGTTCCAGGTGTTCTTCTGGATGCACATTTTGGAGGCAGAAAACTGAGGACATTAACATCTTTCTTCACCTGTCCATGGATTATTCTTCTGCTGTTGTTTTTTTATTTGTTAAATTTTAGTTTCATTTTTCAGTTTGTGTAATAATTTTTTGTAAAATAAACTCTTTAAAATGTAACCCATTAATTAACTTCCTCACCTTTCTTGGAATATATTTGAAAGGCAGATTGAAGTCAATAAATTAAAGCCGGTCAGAACTCACAGGTTTATGATCTCACCTCCACATAACTGAATATAATTTTAATCAACGGATGACCTACATTATTACATTGACATATAAAGTTTTTAAATAAATGCCTACCTTCTTTTTCCTTTTGAAAGCCATGCTGTAGCTGCTTTACTTTGTAGCTGTCAGGTTATTCTACATAGTAGAGCTCCCACAGTTCACTGAAGTTCTTTGGAGTCAGAAGCCAACAAGTCTGCCCTGTAGACAGAACTACCATTAACGGTTTTGGCCAAACTTGCTCCTCACTGGTAGTATGTGTGTCAAATCCATGTGGGTGCGCCATCAATTTCCTCCTCCTCTCCCATATATAACTCCACTTCCCTGTTTTCTTATCTGACTCTCACCTGTAAAATAAACCACATCAGCACGTCATGATATGCTAGTACTAATAAACAATGAAAAACTTGGGACCCATTTCAAATAGTGAAAATTTATTAAAACAGTAACATCAATAACAAGGCAAAACAGGCAACAATTATAAGAATAAAAGGCAGCATTTATTTTTTAAATTTTTAGTGCTGAAATAAAACCAGCAGCACTTTAATAAGTCAATTTACTTGCTTGAAATGCATTGCACACAACATAATTTGACCCTTTTCTACCACACTAAGTATTACTCAAGCTTTTAAGAGCAATGTATAAAATACTGCTTAAAAATACAAATTGGCACACAAGTACGATTTTAATAGTTCAGGTCAAAGGCTGTTAAAATGGAAGAGGAGTGGTAAGCATGAGGAGGTTTTGCTGTTAAGACAGATCATTACAGCTTGCAACATCTTAAAAAAAAAGTTACACTGACTTCTGTACACAACCAACAAGCTGCTCATACAATTTCAATATGGTCCATCTGCATTTTAATGTGTTCAAAGATGATTCAAGCCATCCAAAAGAAAAAGTAATTCTTTCTACCAAGGCCTTGTTTGTAAATACACTTCACACACACTCTCACTTTGACAATATCAGACAAACTCTGGCTCCCTGTCCCTGTTCCTGGTCAGTGGTAGCTTCTTTCCACACAGGCGTGTCACTGGCATTCCTGCTAGGCTCAGGACAGGGGAGCAGGGGTAGTTGTTGTTGGACTGGTTCACGTTGAGCTCCGCCAGAGAGCTGCTCAGATCCTGCTCCCCTCCTCCGGTCTCCTCGTCTGGGGGCTCGCTGTCTGGCGGTGTAGGCGGGTCTCCTCCGTCGGACGGCTCCGATTTCTCCTGGTCCTGATCCGGCTCTGCTTCTGGATCAGTGTTGGGAATAGACTGGCTGGACAGGTCCAGACTGTCCCTGTAGCTCAGCTGATCATCATCCACATTCTCCTGCTTGACCAGACCATGAGACTGATGGGAGTGTGTGGTCTGCTGGCCGCTCTCATCCGGTTCCGAGTCGGAGTCGGGAAGCTGCTCATGAGAACCCAGGGATCCCAGAGAACTGCCTGAATGGAGGGGAGACAGGCCATAGGCGAGGAAGAGGTTAAAAACTGGGTATACTGAACACTGAGTCTGAATTTCAAATGGGGAACGTCTATTGAGGCGATAACGGAGGTGATAAGTGTGTTTCCTGCCAACTTAAAATACACTAGACTACTAAACTCAGCTGTGGCTGTTAGGAACTTGAGTGCACTTCCTTGCAGAGGTATGACTGATTGCAACTTCCTAAATTACTTCATGTAAACCATATTATGCAACTTAGCCTTCACGTAAACTTACCACATCCCTCCTCCATCTTGTCAGAGTCTGGTTTGCCCTGCTCCTCTCTGCTGCCCTCGTCCTCTCCGTCAGCAGCTGTGCTGTCTGTAATCCCGCTCTGAGCCAGCAGGGGGAGATGATCAGAGTGAGGAGAGGAGGTAGAGGAAATGATCAGGCTCATACAGGAACAACAGAAACAATATCTACCTGTTCCTGTTTTTAGGTTGTTTTATTACCGACAGCATATACCACATGCAAATGAAAAGGGAACTACCGAACTCAAACTAATGATGACTGTGAAATTACTGTGCAGACATTTCAGTTCTGTACTTGCTCTTACCTTTCTACATAGAGGCTTAACCCTTTCCTTATATATACATATGTACATACATATGTAACATATGTAGACATATGTAACCTATATGTAATAACCTATATTATAGTTTGTATAGTGTAAAAATTAAGATATTGTCTTCACACAATGCAATTTCCATGCAATTAGTTGCAGGTTGCAAATGAAACTTTTCCTGTTGCCATGTCAACAAACTCATATGGAACATTCCAGTAACCATGTAAAGCCAGCCTCTCCATCACATACCCAAACACAGACACACAGCCCTACCTGTTGAGTGGAGGTGGGTGTGGAGACAGTGGAGCTGGCAGTCCCAGAGGGCGAGCTTTTGGACTGGAAGATGGATGTGTAGAAGACTATGAGGGCCTCTATGATGCGCGCCTGGTGGGGGTAATCCACCAGAGAGGACAGGGACACCGTTGCCCCGGTCGGACGGGGACGCATCAGGGAGGGCCCAAACACAATCCCCAGGTTGTTGGGACTCATCTTGTTGTCCTGCTCCAGCTCTGCAATCCTGGGAGGAGGTGAAACAGGAAGAGTCATGTGTGAGATGTTAAAGTGGTTAAATGAGAAATCTACTCATTATAGTCTGATTGGATAGAACTGGTTGTCAACCAGTGTCTGTAAAGCGTGCAGCTCCTCACCTACGAAGGTGCCGTATGAGGTAGCGCAGTGTGGCAATGTTCGCCTTGGGCAGCTCCTTCAGAAGCTCCTTCAGCTTGTCCACCAGGACCAGCACCTCTGGGTCTGTGTCAGGTCCCAGGTCTACCAGCTCTGGCCCCTTGCCCACAATCGGGCTGCTAGTGCTCGACTCGGCCTCCTCTCCCTCCGGCGTGTCTCCATCGCTGTGCAAGCTCTCCTTCGCCACTCCCATCAGACTGTTGTACAGGCGGAATGGCATGATGGGCTCCGGTAACTGGGAGGACAGGGGAAAACAATAACTCATTACTTTAAAGAGAAAGTAACCCTATCGAATGCTTATATATGTACTGATGTTGTTCTGATGATCTCTTGGCTGGTTTGTGGTTTTAATTTGTCAGTATAACAGGTCTCAACTCAACAGAACATGGCTTGTAAGTGTACCTGTCTGAGGTAGAGCTTGAGGACATTGCTGATGTCGTGTGGTGAACACTGGGACAGCTCGACCAGCTCTTTGCCATTCTCAAAGGCCTGGCACAGCTTCTCCACACGGGTCTTCACCCCATTCACCCTGTAGATACCCTGGAAACATGTGGGGGCATCGATGTAAGACACCATAAGACACTCACGCTTGCATTTGTGAGACTTTTTTGTGATTTGTATACCTTCATTTTGAGTGCCCGTCTCTCTATCTCGGAGACGCACTTGGTAATGATGAAGGGGATGCCGTCACTGGCACAGCTGGCCACCTGAGAGAAATCCTTTCCGAACAGCTGGAGCCGACCCTGCAGCTTCTTGTGGCCACACTGGATGGCCAGAGTCTCCAAGCAGCGCTTGTGGCACGCCAGGAAACACTGAGCAGAGAACAAAACACTGAGCGGTTTCTCCTCATAGATACACATTCCTCATAAATAATAAACTCCTCATAAATACACATTGATTGACCTGGGTCAAACAATATTTGTGAAGTATAAGTGTATGTTTTAACCTGTTAGAAGAGGGATCTGCCACACAGGGCATTCACTGGAAAGTATTTGAAAGTCACCTTAGTATGCTTGTGTGTAACTGACAATTTTCCTGCCATTTTCTGAATGGCCCTGATGCAGTAAATCTCTTCCACCTAATAACCTCAGCAGGTTAACATGAGCCAAGTCTGAGATGCATAATCAACCTTTGATAAAATTTATTCTAGAAAATTTTCCTCTTTTGAACAGCCATCTCTCTGTGACATGGCGGTAAGGGACATGATGAAGAGCAGTCCTCTCACCTCCTCGCACTCAGCTCCTTGGAAGTAAACATAGCTGTCACACTCCCGGCACTTAGCAGGGGTCCGCAGCTTCCTCATTCGGTGGGTCTGGGCTGCTTTGGACAGGCCGATGTTCCGGAATGGTCCCGTGGAAACCACGTCAGGCTCCAAGCCATTGATATCTAGAGAGGATGACCCTTGTTAAACACACTCAGACTATTTATGTAAGATTCAGTGCCGGTAGTAACATGGCATTTCCACCTATCATATTTGAAGAATTCCAATGTACTTCACATTGCACATTTTACTCTTGCTCTTGCCATACGATTACATTATCAGATTATCAGACATAATGAAAAAATAGAGAGGACAATCTGCAGCCCATACTTGGAGTCTCAAAGGAGGCCACATTGCCGTCCTTCTCATCTGCATCGTCATTTGAGGACATGGTTCCAGTGGAAGATGTCCGAGGAATTTTACTGATGTCACCTAAAATAAATAAATAGAATTTAAAGATGCTCACACCTACACACTCTTCAGTAAGATACATTTCAACTGAAGAAAATTGTGAGTGAGATTCAGCTAGGAGAGGATTAGGTTCTTTGGCCCAGGTTAGTGTGAATCTCTTCAATGGCAGAGTGTTGTATTGTGGGTTACCTGTGCTGGCAGAAGGAGACTCCAGGCCTCCCTCTCCTCCTACGCTGTCGTCACTCACTGTCGAACCCCATGACTTGTGGCCCAGTCCTAGGGAAGAGAAAGACGAAGATTTTGGGAATGGGCAAGATATTAGGTTTAGGTTTCTTGCAGACACTCATTTTTTAGTCCAATTAGTCCTATGCTATTTAACTATCAAACATTTTAAGATGATACACCTGTCAGGGGAACCTGTAAAGGCTGAGGCTGGACCTTGCAAATACATATTGCCCTATACCACACTGCACTGCAGCATTGAAGACACCGCCATCCCAACCATTACAGAGAAGCCTGTGAAAAGCCTTGGATTGAACTTGACTACCAAGGAAGTCCAAAGCATGGTCGTACCAGCATGACATTCTGCCCAGAATCTTGTGGATGTTGAGGCCATGAGGAGAGGAAAGTCAGTAAGCACCTCAGAAGATGGCTGGTTCTGCCTGGGAGTCTGAGCAGCATTGCACTCTTTGGGAATAGCACCAAACTGCAACTGCTATTAAGATCCTTGGGAGAGGAATTCAAGGTGACGAGAACCAGTGTTGCACTAGAAGGTTACGCCCCTTAAAACAAGCCATTTCCTTCATCATAGTCAGGGAGCAGCAAAAAACCCTCTGTAAAAACATCTGCAGCAATCCTGGCCTCTGCAAGGTTTTGGCAATTGTTGGTGGACCTAGAGAGGCCGTTGAAGTTTCCTCAGCCCATCATGGTCACCACCTTGAAACCAGACATTGTTCTCTCGTCTGAGTCCACCAAGCAAGTTGTCCTGCTGGAACTAGCAGTCCCTCGGGAATACTGCAAAGAGGAGGCCTTGAAAAGGAAACTCACTAAGTACAAGGGACTGGTCGGTGAATGCAGCCAAGGTGACTTGAGTGCAAAATGCGTGCCCATTGATGTTGGGCACAGGGGCTTTTCAGCCCAATCTCTGGCCAGAGCCTGCAGCACGTTAGGCATCGCAGGAGGGAGGAAAGGAGCCATCCGCAACGCCACTGAAGCAGCAAAGAAAGCCTCAAGATGGCTGTGGCTCAAAAAAGGAGAGCCACAGGTTAAAGTAGTTAGCTAGCCATCTGGACATAAGCCTCAGCTGAGTCGCCTGAAAGAGGGTGTACGACGTTGAAAGACCAGAAACACCTGATGATTCCAGGAACATCACTGAAGATGTGTCCAAATGCATCAGTAGATATATGTGCAAAATCCATATATAGTGTTGCTGAGTACAAGATTGTATCCCATGGAGTAGAAACAATTTTATTTCTATGGGTATAAACCAGAGGGGAAGCTCTGCATCAAGAGAGATGGCCCAATAATACAATACTAAATGTGTCTGCAAAACCACAACACAATACTACTCCTACAACTACTACTACTACTACCAATAATAATAATAGAATCAGTAGGTATCACTTACTCTTGCGGTCCGTCTCTCTGCGGTCACCAGCTGCTGTGTCCACAGTGACAGCAGGACTGTCTGTGTGGCTGACCGGCTCTGTGTTGAAACTGTCATTCCTTGGCCTGTGACCCTGCCTGCAACAGTGTTGACTTTTAAGTGAAATAAATGATTTCAAACCAACATAATTCTGTTAAAGTTTCCACCACCAATCCAAATGGACACTGTAATAGTTCTCTTTCAGCTTGTGTTTTAAAGAACCCAGGCTGGCTTTACACAATACAACTTCCATGCAATTAGTTGCAGGTTGCAAATGAAACTTTAACTGCTGCCATGTCAACAAATCCATATGGAACTTTCCAAATGATGATGCAAACCGAATTTATAGTTTTCACTGGATGGTTCGCGTGGAACTCCATGGCGCATGGAAGTGAAGTCACATTTCAGCAGACCTCATGAACTCGGTCATTTTCAAAACTTTTCCTGAAAAGTTTATCTCAGAGAGTGATGTATGATTATTTCACCAATCACACTGAGCCTCACATGTGCAGCAGGTAAATCAGGGCCTGGATTGGTTGTGCCAGCTGTCCGTAATTAGTTCTTACTCATTTTACCAGATAAACCAATAATTTGCTGTAGCTGTATGTTTGGAATCACTGAACAGGGGGTGAACTGAACATGTTGCACAAGTGAGACTCATTTTGATTGAGATTGTGATTGGAGGAGATAATCATACATCAACAAACTGTTTCAGGAAGATTTTCCAAAATGAAATTATTGGAAGAGGCCTTTAACATGACTACAGCCACTGACTTACTGTGTGGATGCTGTGCTGGAGGGGGAGTAGGCCTCAAACGTGTAGTGAACGCTGGGCTGCTCAGGCAGCAGCAGGTCTCGGACGTAGGAGCCGTACTGCTGGCCGGGGTCATACAGCTTACTGCTCTCACACAGAGTCTGGTAGTGCACTGGCAAAGCTACTGTCTGCATGTGCATGATCTGGTAGTAGGAGATGGTTGCCTGATGGACGAGCAGAAAAAGAAAAGAGTTCAAAAAGGTCAGCAATGGGATCAGGGAAGATAATGACCAGCACATGGCTAGACAGACACTTGTTGGCTTCCATCGTTACACTACTGAGGGGTAACTATATGCTAAATTGTGACAGTCGACACTAGTCTACAAAAACGATGGGGACCATCGCAGTGCCGGCTTGTGTGTTAGTGCGTGTCTGAGTGTGCTGACCGAGCGGAGGGTCTGGTCGCTCTGCTTGATGACCTCCTGCAGCAGCCGCAGCACTGTGACCTTGGTGTGCTCCAGCTCCAGCTGCTGAGTGGTGGCATCTGCTATGCATGTCCTGTAGGTGGCCTCCGCCTCATCAGCCTGCACATACACACACGTACACACAATCGCACACAATTTTTATTTATTTCTCATGTTCACAGTCTTTTTTTCACCCTTTGAACAGGATGTTGTCATATGAGAATGCAGATAGAAGATGTGTCAATTGTGGAAACCATAGAGGAGTCATTTCATTTAATTGTCAGGATGAATTTAACACTTGAAAAGAAATATAAGTGAACAGATCCGAAATGACTCAACCGGCAAAAGTCATTACTGCTTCTGCACAAAGAAAGATAAACTATCAAAAAAAATCAGAGCATGAAAATAAATGGTAGCAAAAATTAAAGTCATTTTCTGAGATTACATCTGTACAAAACACAATCTGAAGTTAGATTGAGCTCGCTGAAACACGGGCTACAGGGAGTCATGAGGACCTTGTTGCGAGCCTCTTCCTCCACTCGCTTCTTTTTCTCCACAGACTTGGCCGTGGATCCTCCTCCCTCCTCCTCGGCTCGATTGGCGGCTGTTTTGGCCTTGTCGTATTCCTCGCAGCGGGCCATGTAGGCTTGCTTGGCTTTCCGCAGGTTCACCTCACACTCCATCTACACACACACACACACACACCTGAATACACACGTCAGATTTTTCAGCACCAAATCGATCACTCAGATACCAAAACTTTCTCTATTTCAAACTCACACAAATCTGTGAATGAACAAACAGATCAACAGACACAAAAATAGATACACACAATCAGGCACACGCACACACACACACACACACACACACACACACACACACACACACACACAGTATAGAACATCATTTTTGATCCTTTCAATGCAT
>OMKZ01013623.1:7779-24930 GCA_900302535.1 Neoniphon sammara
GTACCTTCAGTCATTTATAATTTATGGAATTTAGATGACATGCTATTGTTATGCACACACACCTATGCACACATATGCAGAAAAACACACTAATACAGTAACAAAACACAACATCCCAGTGACTCAGTGGGCTACTGCTGCATTAACGGGTTTGAATCCTCCTGATGATCCCTGCCACATCATCCTCTCTCTGTTTCCCTCTGTTTCTCCTGTCATGATCCTCCTTACCTGATCAAACATGGCACAAGCGCTGTACATTTCACCCTCTGTCCATCTCCCCTGCTCTCTCTCTCTCCCTCTCTCTCAGTGTGCAGGTTGATGGGTTTGTATTTTAACATCTCCCAGTGTCATTTTTGTGGTTTGCAGCTAGTACTCTGGCTCCAGTTGCATAGTCACAAAAATGAGCATTGGCAGGTGTGACTGGCTACTGCAAGAGGGACAGTGAATCTCTGGCTTCTTCTCCCGCTATCCTGTCTGATTCCTCTGTCCTCCATCTTCTCATCGTCTGTTCATTTTTTTCCCCACCATTTCCCACCATCTTCTCTCACAGCCTTTCTTCAGTTCATTTTTTCCCTTCCCGTTCTCTGCACTTGGTCTTATTTTGTCCCTTAATTTCATTTCCCCTCTTTTTGTAACCACAACCCACAAGCACATTAAGCTGCATAAGAGACCTTTTTCAGTGGTGTGTGTATTTAGTAGAACTCATAACATTATATTAGTACTCATAACTGTGGTTATTATTTTTTCTCTTCCTCTCCTTTTCCCTCTTATCTCTCCCTCTGCCTGTCTCTATCCCTTGCTTTTGATTTTTAGGAAGGTAAATAAATGCTACAGAGGTCGCTCCTGCCCTATCATCGTTCACTGCAGGTAAAACCTACTACTTCTTAATTGTTCCGCTCTCAAACATTTTATATCTGTTTTGGAGGAAACAATCTGCTCTCTGAATTTCATCAGTCTCCAGAACTTTTGATTTTGTTCTCAAACACATATATATTTGGTTAGAAAAACAGTTAAAATAGGCCATTGAGATTACATTAATTTAAAAACTAAATTATTGTCATGCAGCCAATAATTTTGTAAAGGGTAGTATTTTTTTTTTCAAGTGCATGATATCCTCTCTCCTAACCAATGTTCAATTATTTTTCATACTTGCCATATCAGGTTTTACGTATCGCAGTTCCTTTTTAATCATAGATTGAGAAACTAAATTTCCCTTTAAAAATTTAGCACTTACAAAATCGATGTTCTTTGACAGTGTCCTCTCTCATCTCTCATTTCTCGCCCATAGTGACGGCACAGGCAGGACTGGGACCTACATCCTCATTGACATGGTGCTGAACCGCATGGCCAAGGGTAAGACAGTGTATACACACACACACACACACACACACATACATACACATATAGTATGTATAACAAAGTGGCAAATTGCATCTAATATCTTAGATCACCAAGATACCTTTCAAGATGCCTTGAGATAAATTAAATTAAATAGGCCAAATAGTACTAAATATAACACCAAATAACTCTTTGGAGGACCAACATTTTGGGATGAGGCTGAAATTTAGCCAAAGAGCCTTACTTGAGGACACACAGGTTACACTGATGAATTACCAGCTGTGGACAGCAGAGGGCGGTGTAGTACCATTAGGTGCCTGCAGAACCTCAAAACATGGCATATCTCTGTATCACTGTATTATCATAGCACAGTATCACACTGCACATTTATGGATTATGACTTTGCAGAAAAACATTAACTTGTTTTAATAATGAAACAACAAAAACATTATTAGATGTATATAGATAGATATAGATGTATATATTTTGCCAAAGTGCTTTACAAAGTGTGTCACTAATGCATGGATGCCTTGGCAAATCTATGCAGAGTTTGTTGCAGAAAACTGTTTTTGTGTTCCACCGCTGAATGAGAAACAGCTTCTTAATGTGTCCGACCAAACACTCATTGTAACAAATCATTAATGTTTGACAAAAACCCAATGAAACTGATTTAGTTGTTTTGGTTTTTACTTCAAGTGGAAGCTGTGTGCTTTTGGTTGAGGAAACATTCAGGCTCACTTTATAAAGATACAAGGCTCCTAATGCCCCGTGGCAGCAAAATAGAAGCTAATAGCCTCTAATTGTCTGATTGATCTGATGACACTGTTGGTGATCCTGTTGTTGTTTTTGCTGTGAAGGAGTGAAGGAGATAGACATTGCTGCCACATTGGAGCACATCAGAGACCAGAGACCTGGCCTGGTCCGCACCAAGGTACCTCCACTCTGTGTGTGTGTGTGTGTGTGTGAAGAGATTGGAATATCCTATTAATAAATGAGATTATCCACTGCTAGCCATCTGTCTGTGTGTGCTGTTTGAGCACTTCCCTGATATCTAGGTTGGGCAACCACCATAACTCTCTGGCTCTGTCCTCCCTCCCCCTCTCTCTCTCTCTCTCCCTCCTCCCACTCTCACATTTTTCTCTCCTCTTTTTTTTCCCCTCACAACACTCGCTTTCTCCCTCTCCTCTCCCTCCCCCTCTTCCTGATCAGGACCAGTTTGAGTTTGCCCTGACAGCGGTGGCAGAGGAGGTGAATGCCATCCTGAAGGCCCTGCCACAGTGAGCTACAGCGCCTGAGGACACACACACTTGCACACACACACACATGCATACATATACACACTCATACATACATGCACATTATCAAGTCATGTATGCTTGGTCATCACTGTAAATACGAATTTGTTCTGCCCGACGCAGCAGAACAAGCTCAACAGTCACTGCTCTTGTTTTCAGCACAAAGTAGTTTCCAATCTACCTGGTCTTCATGGTTTTAGGGTTTTTGGGACGTATTTAATTTTCTGAAAGTCATTACATGATTTTTGGCAGGATGTAAAGAGGAACAGAATGCCCAGCCTTTAATCCCTTCATAGAACAGGTCTGATGTCTTCATTTGAAGTCTGAATTTCTCCCTTTAGATAAGCATGAGGCAATCAGATCTGTACTGAAATAATTAAAAAAGATAAAATCTGATATATTGTGCCTATGTAAACCCGGCCATAATCTCCACATCAGGTTTTGCCTGATTGTCACGTCACAGGAAGCTGTGTGCTCATAGAATCAGAGAGGATAGAAGAGACATTCCTTAGAACACTTAAGGAGACAAAATTACAGCAGGTGTTACTCCATCTGTGCAAATACTGTATGCAGTGCCCCTTTGGTTGAACATGATACCACGACCAGCACATTTAATTTGACATTCTCAAATGGTCACTGCTTGGCTAGTCCACTTCAGATGGCTTAATCGTGCATGACAGTGTTGTCCCTGAGATGAGAGGTGGTACCACAGAACTTGAGTGGATTCAATCCATTCAAGTTCTGTGGTTGGTACATTTGCCACCAAGGCAGACAATGTGCAACTTATGTGCAAATTAATGTTTAATCCCTTAACAAGTTTACCAAATGTTTAAGGCAGCCATCTTGTTGATGCACAGGGAACTTTCTATCCATTCTAATTCTGCGAGTGTGGTGTTATGTTGCCACTTGAATACTGTGTGCTACTGTCCTCTAGTGTTCGCATTGATTTTTAGCAGGTTTCTATTCCTGAGGCTTGTCTACACCTTGACAACATGATTGTTTGCTTTAGCGGTGATCATTTTGTAACAGACCTACACTGTACACTGTTGACCAAGTCTCTCTGTCTTTCTTTATCACACACACATTCTGTTTGAGTTCTGTCCTTGAGTCCTTCAGTGTACAACATTGTGATTAATGTAAATAATTCACCCAGATGATTGTGTGTTTATTTCATGTAGCAGACAGATAGAAAATAACTATAAAAATGTATTTTTGACTTAACCTGAATAAATTTGTGATGTGATGCAGCATAAAAAAGCTTTGAGTATTTTTATTTCCTAACTGAAGAATTTCACCTTTCAGTACTGTTGGATTGCTGAATAGATGTTCTGCCATTTTCTTTGTGAGGAAATTACAAAACACAATCTATCAGCATCACTGATAGAGTGAGGCTAAATCAATATTAACACTCTAGATGAGTCAACAATAATGAAGCCAAATTTTAGCATTGTGTCCCAATATTTACATGTTTGACTGCTTCAAATATTTGAAGTGAATTTTTTCTTTCTTTCTTTCTTTCTCTTTCTTTCTTTTTGCCTCAATAAACTATTTTCAGCAGCTGTAGTGTGGTACACAGTGAGTCAGCAGGAAAAGTTTTTCCTCCCCTGCATTACGGTTCAAGAACATTGTCTTTGTGCCTTCTGCATTGGTGTCCACTTTTAGGGACATTTGTACTTTGTACTGTGTATAAAGATTTCTTACACCAGGCAGTTGTTTGGAATTGATCCTGTGTGTGGGCTGTTTCCACAAAATTAGTTAAAATGCAGTTGAAACATCATTATTTAATGCAGAGATGATTAGAACTGTTGTCTTTGTGAGTTTTAAAATAAAAGATTCCAGTCTTTCTTTCCAGTATAAGCTACACACACACACACACACACGCACTCACACACACACGCACTCACACACACTCGCACACATACACATACAGTACATAAAAAATACATCATGTATCTTTGATTCAGTTTTTCCTCTTCTTTTTTTTTTCATTTTCAAATAAAACTTTTTAAAGTGTCATTCAGCAGGTAGAAGCCAGGTGGGCAGAGAGACAAGTGCATCATGGGGGATTGACCTTTGACCTGTGGGAGTAGATGTACAAGGATAAGCATCAACATTACCACAGCAAGATCTGCAATGAAACACATTACAAACAGCTGCCTCTGAAAAGTGATATGCTCCACTTTATCAATGATGACAAACAGGCGTAAAGCACTTCTTAAAATAGACGAACAAAAATAATAAATGAGGTGTTTCAAAGGGAGGGATACATTAAATTCATACTATGCATTATTATTATTATTGTTATTATTATTATTATTATTTATTTTTGTCTTTGTACCTGTTTCCAGGTATAAAGTACTAAGCGTTGAAACATTGCATGAAATAAGTAAATGTAACGTAAAAGTAAAGTATACAATGACTGAAATTACACTGCTGTGTTTTTCATGATGAAATATCTCACTCTGATATGTGCTGAACTGTTTCTGCAATCCTAGTTTGTACATGTGCTAGAATTATTGCCCTCAAATCAATAAAATAATACTAGAAGAAGTCAGCAACACTGCAGTGGAGAAGGGACAGTTAAGACTGGTGGCACACCACAAATCTACAAATGTTATCCCTAAGTGAAAGTGTTGCTTTGGGCTTTTGGATGTCCTCTGATCTAGAAGGAGCTTGAGGGGAAGGACAGGGGGAAGAGTGACTGACAAACTGGTTCAGACTGGTTCTTTACCTCGGGGCAGCGGTTAGGGCACAGAGCAGCATGAGGCAATCAGGTTAGCCTGTGAAGGCCTGGAAGTCTGAGTCTGAAACAGGAAGTAGGAAGTGTAAGACAGACACCACCACAGAGGAAAAAATAAATCATTTTGCATCGTAAATTACATTAATATGTTACTAGTTTTTCACTTGTGCAATTTTCACTTTAAAAAACATTATTTTACTAAAAAATGTTCTGTCTCTATGATAAGGACTTTTTTTTAACTCTTTTTGAACCAAAAAGAGCATCATAGCATGGCAGTGCTCAGAGTGTGACAAACTGTTAAGGTGGCAAAAATTGATACCAACAAAGCCTAAAGATGAAAAAATAATAACTAAAGCAACAGAGAGCAGGTAAATATGAAGTGTCTTCATAAATGTAAGAAATCTATGTGCTAAAATAAATATGCAGTATGTGGTCTCACAAGGGTTAAAATTCTCTCTTCACTTTTACTCCACTTCCCTTCACTTTGATTTTAAGAATTATCCCAAGACAAGTGACAATATCTTCAAGCCTTTCTCTCTTGATGTATCAAAATAATGCCACTTAATTCAATCTGATTCTTGAAACAAGCTAAATTTAATTGAAAACAGGTAAAATTATGTCACAATACTTGACAGAATTTTTCACTTGTTTGAGGAAAAGTAAGATCTCAAGACCAAATACTACACTAAATAATTGTGTCACCACATTCACAAGATCTTCCGCTGGGCATAAACAGAAAAAGAAAATCAGGTTTTTAGCCCAGATCTAATCTCGTCATTGCTGGTTTATTCTGGAAAAATCCTGTTTTTTGTCTGCCTTTAGTTCCAAGATAATTTTAGGAAACTATTCTCACAAAAGCATGACATGGTGGATGCAAGCTTGCAAAAGCCTAGAGCAGTGTTTCTCAAAGACTGGATCTCCACTGTTTGATCATGATCCAGTCTTTGCTCCATTTGCTGTGAAAATTACCCTGGAGCAAAAATACCTACAGTGTGTTGCAAAAACCTTATGACAAAGTAAAACAAAGCATGGTAAAGAAGGTTCAAAATGGTATAAGCTAATTAGCTAAGGCTAGTTAGCTGGAACACAGCCTAGGAAAATGTTTGGGTCATGAAAATGATATCTGAAAATACAGGTCTACTTGAACTATACTGGCAGAGTAGACTTTTGAGCTAGATGATCTAATAAGTTGATAAAATCAGACTGTTTCATACACCCACTGTCCTACAACTGTATGGAAAAAATGAGAGGAAAGGCCTGCAGGTGGAGAGGTGGACAGACAAGAGATAAACAGGCTTGCAATAATCGACTGGCAAAGACAGATGGGCTTACTTTTGGCAATGTGAATGCCAATGCCAAATATTATCAATGAATCATCTCTGTTTGCCATTATTGTTTAAATAACTCCTCTGCATTGCCTCAACATAGTGCATATCAGCTGTTAGAGCTTTTAGAGATCCAGAGAGAACAAAGAATAGAAAAAAGGTATTGAGGATGAAAGAAAGCAAGCAGCATTGCAGTAGAAATCTGTTTTCCTCCAAAAATGTGATCATTAGGGCTCAAGCCCTGAAGGGGTAGGACAGAGTAGTCAGTCTGCACATAGAAGCAACAGGTGTCACTCATTCCCAATTAGCCCAGTATAAAAGCCCTGCTTCCCCACTCATCCTCACACACTGTTGGACTTTGTTCATGCATCTACCCACCAGTTCCTTGTCTGTTGCCTTCCTTATTCTGACTGGTACCTGCATGTTCTCTTTGCTTATCCTGTGTCTCTGTTTGCTAGCCTCAGTGTGCTAACTACCAGTACTGTTTCTCTGTCTACTTCGCACTCTCTCCACTGTCTACCTCAACTAACCTGTATCTCATGTCTGTAGAACAACTCACCATCAACCTGCAGTTTTTCATTATATTTATAAAAACAATTTTCTGTGGATTAGTGATACCATTTTTTCATGGTAATCATGGTGAACATATTTTAAGTATTTTAAAAATAGACAATTAGTGTTCTCAAAAGTATCTTTGCATTTCAGTTTGCGTTCTTTATTTGTGACGTGCACAATAACTACAATGAAGCCGTCACTGCCAATGAAAATATTAAATCTCAGGCTCTTTTTCTCTCTTCTTACAAACTTTCATCAATGAGCTCCCCAATGCATTTACTATATAGTAGTCAAGATGTGATTTACTATATGGACATCTTTGTGGAATTTAGAATATTTTTGCTGCATACATTATAATGAGAGACAAGTGTGTAATTGGTCTCGCTCCTTCTCTAAACAGAATCAAACTAGCTGAAGTGAAGCCTGAAACCTGCTCATTGCTGCTTTTGGCTTTATTTTTTGCCATTTGAGCTGCTTCCTTCCATTAAGTGTGGAGAGGTTTGAACCTGCAAATTGCTGCTTGCAGCTATATTTATTATTATTATTCAAAGAAAATGTTGTAAATTATTGGAAAAATGCATATTAACATTTTTCGGCCATGTTAAAAAAAATCAAATATCCCAACTCTTCTTTTGGGTGAATTTTTATTGTTATTTCCCTTTTAACAATTTGAGAGAGAAAAAAAAAGACAATCACACAAGGCAGGTCAATGTAGTACAATTATAACACGCTGAAATATAATTCTCAGAAAACCTCTCCATCGCTCTCTCTCTCTTTCTTTCTCTCTCTCGCACACTCCCTTGCTCTCTCTCCACACAGCAGTAACAGCCTAGGAAGGAGAAATCTCTCTTGAATAAACAGACCAAAGCCAAATTCATTTGAATTGATTTAAAATATTTTTATGTTCTGCAACTTGGGGAGTGCTTGATTTTGCCAGTGATGATCTATTAAACTGATAGCAAAAAATAAAAAAAGTAAACTGAATCAAGCACTCATGAAAAACATGAAAACCATTTCAAATGACAGATTTAGCTAGGTCTGTAAACAATATAATAATAGCACAAAAAACTGACACTGCCTATAAGATGTTCATTTGGATTCCTTAAGTTCCTCGACTCCTTATACAGTCGCAAAAACAAACAAGATCATAACTTCTCTCAAAGCAAAAGTTTAAAACATATTACTGGCAGCAGTATTTTTTAACACCTTTACATTGTGGCACTAACAGGCCTTCCTGCTGATCTTATCTTTATTCTACAAATATGACAACAAATCCTTTAAAACTTTTGCTATGGAGAGAGTGATTTTTCTATATTTCATTTAACTCCTATCTCGTTAGATGATGTGTTTCCACATCCAGTCTCATCAAAGCTTTAATTGGTGTCATTCGTTTCACTGTCCTCTGTAAGATGCACTCCCAATGATATCATAAACTCACATCATATTATCTACTCCATTGAAAACAGTCATTCATTCAGACAGTTGTTAGTGTTCCACTGTGTGCGTGTGTGTGTGTGTGTGTGTTTGTGTATGTGTGTACGTCTGTAGCGCAGCAGACAGTTTGGGTTCCATCCAGCAACGCCATGGTAACCCTTACTCAACATTCAGCAGGGTCGAAGAGTTTGTCTAACCCTCCTCCTCTCTCTCTCTCTCTGTTTCCACACAACACATACACACATTCACCTTGCTCACATTACAGAGATGAGCTGAGCAGTCTTCCCCCATAGCATTGGGGCACAGAGGGTTTTTTTTCCCCACATTACCAGGACTGTGCACAGATATTTTTTGGGCCAGGAGCTCAATATATAAACGAACACATTTTGGTACCTAAAGCTATTTACTGGGGTAACTTATGTTGATGGGGTACCCATTGTTTCATGGATACAAGGAACCAAACCCCGTAGCTGCAGTTTCAATGACACACTTGACCCATTTACGTAGTTGTGGTAATTTGAAACCACTACCTGTAACTGGATGACAAAGTTTAATAATTTAACAATACAATTTTGTACCAATGTACAAAATATTTTAGTTAATCCCCCGTACTTGCTTTCTGTGTACTTAAAGGGATAGCTCACCCATGAAAAAAAAAAAAAAAAAAAGATTTTCCCACTTACCCCTAGTGCCATCTATCCATCCAAACAGTTTCTATGTGATTTGGCAATGTTTCCAGTCTGCTGCAATCTTCCATGTCCATTCATGCCAATAAGGCTGGATGGGTATTCATTTTTGGAGCTCAAACCATCAAAAATTCACAACTCAACAACAATTACACAGGGTACAATGCACTGCCCTTGGGAGCAAAGAGTTTCACTGGGAATTATTTCCTGCTGATGATCATCAGCAAACTGTATCTATCTGCCTTGAATTTGTGGAGGTGGATGGATGGCAGACTGGAAACCTCACCAAATCACATCTAAATTATCTGGAAGGATAGATCTTGTTTGCATTTGGGTGAACTGTTCTTTTAAGGTTTGCTCACTGATTGAGGTGTGTCTACATTTTTTTTAATCTCTTATTTAATCTGGAAATACATTCTTATTTTCACCCACAACCTGGGGGTTACTGCGGTGCACACTCACACTTTGGAGTCTAATTCAACAAGAGTCTGTAAAACCTCAGTGGAGCTGCTTAGTGGACAACTCTGTCCTACCTGACCTCTCACCTGAACCAAAAGGTTTAAGGTCATCATTCCCTAACATTTCCCTTCTAATGGTTATAGTAGGAGAAGTTAGCAGAAAAGCTGGTCCCTCTTCAGTAAACAAGGGCACGTTCAACAAAAACATCAAATACTATAGACTGAGCTTCCTTGGCATGTGGCCTTATTTGCATCCACTTGTTTAATTAACTGTATATATACAGGGGAGGATGCAAAACGGCTGCCATAAACTGTCACAGATAGGAGTTATAATATCCAGTACAAGTAAAGGATACTCCCAAACCAAGCTAAGCCCAATTGGCACTGTAGGGTTGACAAAAATACATACTTTAGTACAGACTTTCTTTTTATGACTTGGCACATCCACGGTGGCACTGTAAGCATTGAAAAGCACTGTAAACAGACCCACAAAGGCACCAAAAGGATGAAAAGTATAAAAGATTTGTATCATAATTATATGTAAATGTGCTTTACCATCTATCATAATACCCTGTTAAGGATATTGCTCTACAGTGAGCTTTGTTTGCACAAAGCCTCTTGTTTGAACTCTACAAAGTGCTTTCACCAAACACTTTGATCTAAAATCTAAGCAAAAATTCAACCAAAAGCAAGCTACTGGCAAATCAGTAGTTTGCGCTGAGGGTTCTTTTTTAAGAAAGGCACTCAAATTTGAGAATTTTAGTCTCACCGGTCTCAATAAAACTGGTATTGATATCATGCAGAAATGCAAAACAAAAGGGGACAATAGTTCATTTTGCATTCTGACTGATATTTTAAGAGCATTACATTAAAGCCAATATAGCGCATGTAAGTAGTGATGATATGTGAACTATTGGGTAAGGTAGGTTTAAGACATAAAAATCACCTTTCTAATTGTTCCCATTCATGCCATTACAAAAGCTGGGCTATTCTGTTAGAGTAACTCTGTCCTGTGTCTGTACTGTATGTGCAAAATTTCACTACAGCCTCTAGATTTCCAGCCAGGATACCGGCCTGCCTGTATGTGCTCCACAGAGACTCTGTTTTGTTAAACATATGTATACATGAACTTAAACTAAAGTTAAGTTTAGTCTCAACCAGGGAGTGAGGACTATTAAATCAAATTAGTATGCTTGCCATGAGATGAGATCCACTAGACAAAGACCTGTGACCTAATTTGGATTTTGATCTATTGTTTCACTAACACTGAGCTGGGCAACTGAGCGACTCTACAATTACATAAGCCTGACTCATTCCCTTTGCCAGAGAGAACAAGGACCGAGTCTGTACGAGAAAATTCCATAGCAAGGTCTGAACTGACCCCAAATCACACACACAAACACTCACATACACATGCACAAAAACCTTGCATTAGATTTGACGCACTTACATACACTGAAGTTTGCTACATTTAAATCCCTCTTCAATCATTTCCCACTCTGCAATCTCAGCAAACTCTGTTTTTGGCAAATATACATTTTGAGACAATGCTCTATATTGTCTAGCATGCACAAAAAAACAAAACAATCTAAGCTTCTGGGTGTTTAGGCAGAGTATGTGGAAATATGTGGATTTGGCAATGCAACACGGAAAACCAGCCAAAATCACCAGAGTGTTAACACTTTCCCTGTCAAAGCTGACTCACAATTCCCTTTTATAGATTAGAGATGTGATCAGTATATGAAAGCCTTGCGCTCAGCTGAGGCACTGCCCCAAATTAGCAGTCCGACAAACAAATTACAAGGCTGCGGGCAGAAAACTGAGGTATTATAATGGAGAACACATCTCATCCAGCCACTCATACAAATACACACACACACTCTCTCAGCACACAATACATCCACACTTCATTTTCTTTTTCATACTACCATTATTTTGTACAGCAGGTTCATCTTCGTCATTGTACTGGCTTAATGGTGTAGTATTGGCAGTAGTGGATGACTGTAGAAGTGAGGGGCTACCGTCAGTGTGCTCCCCATCATGTTGACCCACAACTACCTCCCCATCCTTCCCCAACTTACCTCCATGAACTATTTCAACCTTAATCCCACTCTCAAACTGCCCCTGTTCACCTCTCTCCTCTTTTCCAACCTTTGGGCTATAAGCACCACTTAAGTTTTTAGACTTGAAAACCACACCTCCTCTGCGGTCCCCAGTTCTGTCAATCATGACTCTGATCCCACCCCCAGCACCTGAGATGAAGTCGGTTGCCGTGGTTGCAGCTGCTCTCTGCTGGGCCTCCATTTCTGACAGGCTGCATGCCAACGCCATCTGCAGATCTTCATCGTCTTCGTCATCATCGCTGCCTCCCCCCATATCCCCATAGCGGAAGTAAGGGGCGGAGCTAAATGACCGGCATGTCGCTGAAGAATGAGCATTGGGGCGTGATCTGTCGGGCTCAGCGGGCGGTCTGGATT
The DNA here is from genome assembly GCA_900302535.1 of Neoniphon sammara. Classification (NCBI taxonomy): domain Eukaryota; kingdom Metazoa; phylum Chordata; class Actinopteri; order Holocentriformes; family Holocentridae; genus Neoniphon; species Neoniphon sammara. Next base: position 20,088 of record OMKZ01013623.1, read on the forward strand.
GTTGGAGGCGTGGCTTAGGAGGTGACTGATGGGGCTGTTGCTCTCGTCGGCTCAGCTCCAGGGCGAGGGCCATCTCATCCTCCACACCTAGGAGCAACACAACAACACAGGTGTGTGTGTTCAGATCAACTCACCAGTAATTTCCCATCCTAGTAAAAACTGTACTCTACAAAATATTTAGGCTTTCATCTTTTCCTCTTCATCTTTCTTGTCTTTTCTAGCCTTTTCACTATCAGCTCCACCTCACTTTTTAGCTTTAAAAATTTGACCTACTCTATGGCCCCGAGTCATGTCAGTTGTGACTCTGATCTTGGCCCTTGTGCCTCGAAGGAAGTCAAATGACATGGAGCATATACACTGTACAGTATGTTCCCAAGGTCCTGTGCTCCCAGGAACACCAGTTCCCTCAATGTGCCTTTTTTTTCATGCACCATTTTCAAACACCATGTCAGATATTATTTACTGAACATGTACTATCAGATTAGGCATGTTTGTCACTATACTAGAGGACATTTTTCTTCTTTTTATGCTTATGGAACATAGGATTGTATATACTGCTAATGTTTAATTTTATTTATGAGGCTAATGTTGCTCAGGCCAATGCTAATGCCAATTTTATTAATGTTAATATTTATTAAAAGTGTGTTTGAATGAGAGAGTATCTTTGGACACTTAACCCCATTTCAGATATTATTCACTGAAGACATCCTATAAGATTATGTTTTTAACATAGCAAAACAGGTATGGAAATTATTCCCCTTTTTATGTTGGGGGGACATAGGATTGAGGGAGCATGGGGCTGTTTTCAGTTTGAAAACATACATTAAGGGAATATTCTTTAATATTATTTTTTAATTTACTGTAGACTTTGAAGGTGTTGTTGAAGATATTTTATGTATATCTCTCATAGCCGAATGGGAGAGATGCTATTTTTTTTTTTTTTTTTTTTTTTTTTTTTTTAAGTGTCTATCATGTTAGTTCTGTAAGCTAAATAGTTTTGTGAACCAGTTTAACTGAACTCAGTTCAAGATGTGGTGGAATGTTTGACACTGCTGTCATGTTTTCAGCAGACAGAATAAGATTGGATGACAGTATTAAATATTCAAAATATTCAATATTGAACTCATTCCTTTGCAATGGTATAAGTAGTATTGAAATTTTAGGTACTGGGACAATACTATTTTAAATAAAGTGGAAGCCAGACAAACAGTATACAATGAGACTATATTTTCCAACCTTTTCCTTTCTTTTTTTGAATTTTTTTTTTTTATTTGCAGGGTGTGAATTTACCATTAATAAGGACAGTCTTTAGCACCCCATCCTCCTCAATCTCCGTTCTTTCCTGCCCATTCTCCTTTATCCTATAAGGAAAACACATACACAGACATATATACAGTTTGTTATTAAAAATGGCAACACAATTTTCGTATTGCATCTCTTACCAATCTGCAGTGCATGATAACAGCCTTTCATGAACACATACTTAATCTCATCAAAAATTTCAGTGTAGAAACATATTACTGAATGCTTCAAATCTTAATATAATGCATAGAATAATACAAGCACCATCCACAACTTAAATGCCCAAGAACAAAAAGGACTGTATACAACTGGCACTGACACTATGAGGGCTAAAGTGATAGCTCAAGTGATCCTAAACTGGGCTAAAACAAATCATAAAATGTATTTACAAACATTATGTGTCCAGCTTGGGTGATTTTGGTAGGAAAGACATTACGTACTTCTTGGTGGTGGTACGCTTGCCGTTCACAATGCGAGTGGAGGTGGAAACAGATTTGAAATTCCCTCCTCCCATGCTGCTCATCCCATCCAGACCACCCAGAGAAGAGGAGAAGGAGGTAAACTCAACTAGAGAAGAGAAGAGAAGAGAAGAGAAGAGAAGAGAATTATTTCAACAGCATTAGGTATCATTAAAAAACAGACATGTATATATATATATATATATATACACACACACACACACACACACACACACACACACAGGGCAAAGCTCTGGCTCTTGAAGTTTGCGATGTGCTTTTTCTATCTATGTTGACAATCCTTTTAATCTATTTTTTGTGTCTTTTGTTTTCTGTAAATCTCTTTGTGACAGTCCTGTTAGTTCAAAGTACTGTGTAAACAAACTTGAGCAGGAGACAAGAGCTGTATAATAAAGAGCCTGTCTTCCCCAGCTGCTTGTGTTGTGTAATTTGCCAGTACTGTCTCCTAGAAGGAATTTTCACAGGGAGTCAGACCTGTGCCCAAACTCCCAAACTGAAACCACATGAAAGAATGATGCAGAACACTGTCCATTTAACATTATCAATATGTGATTGTTTACCTCCTGTTGAAGGGAAGGAGAAGAACCGACTAGGGCCGAGGCGAGAGGAGGAGCCTTGGTGGCCATGGAAACCATGACCGTGGATCCCTCCAAAGGATGAGAAGTCATCTGAAAGAGTAGGAGAGAGAAATAATCGCAGAGAGAATAATCAATCCCATCTGACTGCCAGGAAAAATATAGTAATGAGTCCTTATGAGAACTATCAATAAATTTAAGCAATGGGATCTTCTCTTTTGAAGAACTCCATTACTGCATGATGTAACTCTTGCTCTACAAATGAATGCATGGAGTGATGCACCACTGATTTTCCAAATAGGATCTAGAAACCCTTTTTTCCTTTGATCTAGAGACGCTTTTCTCCCTTGAAATCATTTGACCAAATGCATAGCAAAAAGTGTAATTCTTAATTAAATTATAGTTTAGGCATTTTTGTGAGTGTTCCTGGACCTGTGCATGTCCATAAAAATGCTTCAAGCCCCAAATACATATTGTGTCACACTTACCAAAGAAACTAGCAAAAGGATCCTGGCCGCCGAAGAACTCTCTGAACACTTCGTCTGGGCTGCGGAATGTGAAGGTGAATTCTGGGAAATCTGATGAAAAATCTGTCGGAGAGCTGGAGGAACCTGGGAGATGAATGGTGGTGATGATGGTGGGTGAGGCGAGGGGATGGGGAGGGATGTGTGGAGAAACAGGTGGAAGGGAGAGAGGACAGAAAGAAACATACAAAGGGTTGAGGAGAAAGGAGAAGGTGGTTGTCAATTCTGTAATTTAAGTTATCAAAGTGACAAAAGCCACTGTCTTTCATATGTTCTGCATCAGTACTGCATTAGAATTATTAGGCAGCAAGGATATAAAAGACTTAATCTATGTCTAAATATGTGACAGCTGAGTCCTTTCTTTACCTCTGTGTCGCATTCTGGGATTTCCATAGTTGTCGTATTCTTCACGTTTACTCTCTGCAGGACAGGAACAGAGTATAACTCAATGATGGAATCAGACCTTGCAGATGTACATCTCTCTCTCATATACACACCTACAGACGTATACACACACACACTGTGCTAGCTTACTGTCAGACAGGACTTCATAGGCCTCGGCCACTTCTTTGAACTTTCTCTCTGCTTCTTCCTTGTTATCTGGGTTTTTGTCTGGATGCCATCTCAGGGCCTGCTTCCTGTATCTGAACACACACAAACACAGAAATAAACATGGATAGGTACAGGCATTATATATTATAATTTACCCTACAAACAAAGTTTAAAAAGTTATATTTCAAAGAACATTTGCATCTGAAGTACATCTTATACTAAAGCAAACTGCTGTTTAAAGATCAAAACATAGCAAGCCAATGGTCTGGTACAAAGAGTCACAGAGACCCCTGATATACTCACGCCTTCTTGATGTCATCCTGAGAGGCTGTTCTGGACACTCCCAGGACCTCATAATAATCCACCATGTCGCTCGCCTCCTCTCCTCACCGCACCACCTCTAGCTAACAGCAACAGCAACAAACATCACTGAATTACTAAAGGTAAACACACTGAATTTTCTTTTAAATACTCTCTTCTGATTGGACAATAAAAGCATTCTGACTTCTGTTATTTCCGAATTATATCAGAATGAGGGAACTCCATGTAGTTTTTTTTCCCTTAAAGTTTGGTGACCCCTGATTTATATGCTATTTCCCAAAAATCCAACAAAGGAAGAGGAGCAGCAGGATGCTCAGTATTTATTTAAGACAAAAATGATAAACAGTAACAATGTGGTCACATAGAACCTAACATTCCACTCTGTGAGGATGGCCATATATAAATGTAGTTGCTTATCATTCTGACCAGCAAATAAAGTAAATACAGAGCCCCAGTTGCATCCTTCCCTTTTTTGGATACTGAATCAAAGTGGAGACCTTAGAAATAAATACCCCACTCTACTTAGAGGTTGTGCATCAATATCTTCTAGTTAAGTATTTTCTTCATCATTTGTTTTGCTGAAATTTACTCCCATATATTTTTTACTGATTATGTTGTACATAAGCATTTAAAAATACACTTTCTGGGGACTTTTTGGACCTTTCAGACAATTTGGAGGGCATTTTTATGGTACTCTGAGGGCAACAAATTTGTAAATGTATTATTAAATAATTGGTAATATGTATTATTAAAAGATACAATGATGAGTAAATTATTTTTTATGCAGCTATACTGTGCATCTAGAGGTAGACACATAGTTTGATATTACATGCTATTCATGCCGTATTTGGTCTGAAATGCTTATGACTGTGCCATAAAAACTGGGAACTGGGACTATCTTTCTAGAAATAGTCCCAGTAGTTCCAGTAAGCTGGCCCACAGTTAAGAGTGGCCCTGTGTCAGCATTCAACCACCCATGCCAATCTCATTAGTGGACTGTGACAGTTACAGGCCCAGAGGGGAATTCCAAACTGTGCTAAACTAAACCAAACTAAACCGGGCTCCGTCCACCCAGGCCTCTACCCCCCAC
>OMKZ01013624.1:2318-23185 GCA_900302535.1 Neoniphon sammara
TGCTCTCTCTTTCTCACACATATATTCTCTCTCTCTCTCTCTCTCTCTCTCTCTCTCTCACACACACACACACACACACGCACGCACGCACACAAGCAAGACACAGAAAACACCTGCTGGCACAACACAGAAACACACTCATGCAGACTGGGGAACACTGCATGCTTCTGCAGGCGCGCGCACACACACACACACACACAAGTGGTGCATTTTTATTGCTGTATAGCCATGTATCTCAGCACCATCTTATTTCAGTCTCACTTTCAATGATACAAGCTATGTAATAATCCATTGATGTGGTAAGCTTCTTCATTATATTATTTCTTCCTCAATGCTTATTTTATTCAAAATGCAAAATACATGGATGGTAAGATTATCAAATGTACAGTAATTCATGATAGAGAAGTCGTGCTCAAACAGCTAGAGTCGATGTGCTAGTGTTACACAGGAACTCATAAAATACATTAACAAAGTTTCACATTCATCATACTCGGCCGTCCTTGACTCTGTAAGCCTAATTTAGTGAAATTGAGTTCACAATAAGACTGTATGATACAAACAAAACATGCCCATGCAGCATCGTCACCATTTGGGACAAGCACACGTTTCACTCAGAAACTATTTCAGCTTCACCTGTGAATTCGGGTGCAGAGGACAGAGTTTGTAATAACATTTAATAACATAACTTTTATAACATTTACACCATATGCCAAATCACTACAGCCTGAAAATGTACAAATATATACTTTTTTCATTTACAGTGCAATCGCAACACAGTGAAACACTTTTTTTTTTCTTTTTAAATATAAATATTCCCTGAGTAACCAGGTGAAATCTCTGGTCAAAATTCGCCAACACCAGGTGTATGTCTAATAAAGAAAACGATATCGCACAAGAGGATATGCTTCATCTTGCCATGACTAACAATCATGATCTGTTCAGAGAAAAATATCTGTTGCACACATTCAACAGGAAAACAGATTAACCTTTTGCCTCTGAAACCAAAATGTCTTTTCTGGAATGTGGAGTCATCACTCTAACAGGAAAAACGTTACTTTCTCATCTTGCGTAAAAAAGGCAACAACCAGAGTGAAGTGGGAGTAAAGGTTTTAGTTACTGGTCATACATTTGAATCTGCTGTTGAAATAGAAGACTTCGCTATGAATTCTGCTGTCATCCTTAGAGGAGTAGCGGAACTTTTCATAGGCCTTTTCTGTCTCTGTTTTGCTCCAGGGTAGTTTGATCTTTGATGCATGGCTTACAACGACGTCACTACATGAACCAATATGAAGGGAGCCCAATGCATCAATGAAGAACTCTGCAAGGTCAGGGAAAAAAAACAAAAAACAAAAAACGACAAGGGTAAAGACAATTTTGCACTGGAGACTAAAACAAAGCTGCAGTAAGAATATTTGAAAAAACCTTGCTTGTGTTTCTGCTGATGTCATACACTTGGATTCATTATTTTCTCTTCTGCTAATAACATCATCACAGCCGTATATACATAAGAGCCAAAATGTAGCAGATAATTACAGACAAACTCACCCAGATGGCCGCGCCGTGACAGGCGGGGGTTAAAGCCCACCTGCAGCACCTTGTCTGTCCTCCCCATGAAGAAGTTAATGCATGCATCTGCCACCACGCAGTTGGGATATCCCTTGATGACGTGGTGGTAGCCCTGCCTGACATGTAAGCAGTCACCCTCCTCGCCTCCGTTTTCCACTGAAATGGTGTGACGGTAGGTTGCAGTGTAACCTGTTACCTCTCTCACTGCACCGCCCACCTGAAATCACCAACACACAAAGAATGTCAGGACACACACAGATCAAAATCACAGTGGTTAATCATAAACACAATCTAAAAATCACAGCCCAAACAAAATCACTCCCTGTACATAATATTGTTTTGTTATAAGTTTTTTACGTAATGCTGCTGGGTGAAAACCGAATTTTCCCCCATGCAAATCAATCAATCATTCGATCAAACTAATAATCTATCTATCAACTGCTCGTCTTGACAATAGGATCTCTATTTCTGAAGGCGGACATATTTTTCATGTTTTTGCTGCCCTTAGGAGCCATACTGCTGTTTTATTATTCTATAGCTCTATTATTTTTCTACCTGTCAAATGCAATGGCCAGATTGTTAATCCTGTGCATGCAAGGCAGTCAAGTCTGCTACCCTTACATGAGCTTACTAGGGGATTTATTTAGCCTCCCTACATATTTTTACAATTACACATTGGTTTTCCTGACAATTAAATGTCACTAAAATGGCACTTAAAATGTGCCGTGAATCATCAGTGGGCATTTGTGTTTCAGATTTACAAAAAGTCAGAGAACATTCATGAAAGAGGGTCAGTGTTTTTTAGGCAGTCGAGGACAGGAAGGTCGACAGGAAGGCAAACACTGTACTTTTGAAAGAGAAATGGAGATGACTGTGGTTAACAACACCCTAACTAACAGAGTAAGTGGGCAGTCGGTAAAACTTAATTCTAAAACTTAGTAAGGTGCCAACTATCTAGGTGTTGTTTGAGATAGAAAACAATAGTACTAGCTGATATCTCCATATATGTACACATACAGACGAGTGACAGATCAAAGGAAAAAAACAGTCTGAGCAAGTTGCTGTGCCACTACGAGCCACCATAACAGCTTCAGTGCGCCTTGGCATAGATTTTCCAAATCTCTGGGACTTTGCTGAGGGATGAGCGCCATTCTTCCAAAAGATATTCCCTCATTTGGTACTTTGATGGTGGTGGTGGAGGGCGCTGTCTAACACACTGGTTCAAAATCTGAACTGGACTGAGATGTGATGACTGAAGTCCATGGGATCTGACTTACATCATTTTCATACTCATCAAACCATTCAGAGAACCCTTATGTCTTGGATTGGGGCGTGGTCATCCTGGAAGAGACCACTCCCACCAGGACAGAAATGTTTCATCATAGGATAAAGGAAATCACTTCAGAATAACTTATTACTGATTTGCAGTGAGCTTTCCCTCTAAGAGGACAAGTTGGCCCATACCAGGAAAATTCCTCCCACAACAGAGCCAGGGTTTTTACTCCTCTCAGTCTCTCTTCATTACTCCACACTATTCCTCTTGCCTTTGGGAGTCACTACTGAGGCATTTTTATTTTCAAATTTCAATTGTGGATTTTTCTCTCTAAAGGGAAAGATTTTTTTATCTTAATTTTAAACATATTTCATAGTTTTAATTTCTCTCTTTACTCTAAAATAGAGATCCTAGAGCATCCTCTCTTGCCTCTGTGAACTAGCTTTCAGCTTTCAGGTACCGTCATGCTCTAAGTAGAAGTCCCCTTCATGTTGTAATGTACAAAGCAAATGTCAGTCAGAATCAAAGCAGAAGAGAAAGTTATTTACATTATGAAAACATGGACAGCGCGACGTTTGCACACTGCATGCAAATTCTATTTATTATATTTGTTCAGGTAAATGTGTCAGTGTAAATATACAGTACTGCTACAGATAGTAATGACACAGCACCTTTGCACTAGTATTGGATGTACAGTAAGTGTAGTTTTTACATTGTCAAAACAAACAAAAAAATCTCCCCTCACCAGATCCAGGGTGGTCTTCTCTAGGATATCCACCATCTTTTCAAGTTTTGTGCTCTCAGTGAAGATAAAGTCATCATCCACCCACAGCACATATTTGGTGCTCACCTGGGACACTGCCAAGTTCCTCCCTGCAAACCAACCCTGTGCAGATAAAGTAGGTCAACAGTTTCATTATAAAGGATACACACCTACAAGGTCAAATTCTGATCATGTTTTTTTGAACCGTTCTTACCTTCCCAAATGGCATGATGTAATGTTCAATGTGAGGCCCAGTTACTGGATTTGGGTGTTCATTATCATCTGCTATCACTATAGTGACAGTGGGGTAGAACTTCCGTATGCTGTCAATAAGATCTTGGAGTTTATCGTAACGTAGAAAGGTCTTGGTGGCTATGGTGACAAGGGCACTAATATTGTACTCTAGAAAGAAATGAAAAAGACAGAGAACAAACTTTATCAAAGGGAGCCTGTAATATTTAGACCTTGAGTGACAGTCAGGCACTTCAAATATATAAGGATGATAGTGATACAAATAGCCACAAACCTCCATTGGATCCAGAGTTGTAAAGTTTTGGGATGGCGCTATGTCCAACTTTAATGGTGAAAACTGACTGGTGTCCTTCGGTTGCAAACTGAACTGCAGAGCAGAGCAACATGTTTGATCATTTAAAATCTAGTTTTCTACAAATTTTGAAACAAAGCACATTTCCATCATATGTCATATGTGTTGCTGTCAAATCACTGACTAATCTATCTTCCTCCAAGAAAATACTGTCCACGCAAGTCAACAACTCCAACCAAGGTCAACCAAGCCCAGTGTCTGCACATTTTTCTTGGTTTTTCCACATTCTAGTCAAAGAACGAGGTAATGCCTTGTGCCAAAGAATTTCAACACAATAGTCATACTCTTTGTCAGACTCGAATAAAATCCTTCACTGTATTTAATCATAACTATGCAATTACAAATTCACTGCTATCACACCAAACCATTCAGAAACTGTTCCTGCACTCTGTCAACTGACGTGTCACATAGAAAAGTTAAAAACAGCAGCACAATCCAGTCCATCCGTCCATTATCTTGCTGCTTATCAAGGTCAAAGGTAAACTGGCAAGAGGCCAAACAGAGCAGCCAAGATATAGTTTTTCCCAACAATTTCCCCCAGCTCTTCACAGTGGAGGCCAGTTGGCAGATGTGGTCAATCTGACATGTCATGGGTTGCCCTTAGGTGTCCTTTCAGTCACCTGTGCACCCTCAAAAACGAGGTGCTCGGCCAGCATTCTTACCAGATGCCCATCTCAAGTGGCTCCTCTCAGTGCAGAGAAGCAGGGACTCAAGTGCACCGTCCAATACACACAGCCTTTGACCATAGGTGAGGGCCTGAACAAAGACTAATGAGTAAAGACCTTTGAAGTTTTTGCCTTCCCTGATGAATAAGACCCTGCTAAGTGTGCCACACTTAACTGCACACTGCTCAGCTACACATGGATCACATTCTGATGAGGCCAAAAGGAGGACATCATTTGTGAAAATTAGAGATTGAATCGTTACGTCAACTGGAGAACTCCAGACTTTGATGGCACCTTGAAACATATCCATGAATGTAAAAACTGAGAACATAAGTGGACTTGAGTGACCGTAAATTCCACTCATTGCTCACAGTGTTGTGCACTAACTCTACCCAGCTGCTCCTCCAACCACCTCCATAAAGCTTCTGTCCACAAAGCCTATTTTCCTTACTTCCTTGTTATTAAAATCATGAATGATTGTGTGCCTTGTTGTGCACCATACAGGCTCTGCTCCCCTGCTATGCTTTGCACTGCACTCCAACACAGACACCCTGTGGCATGCAGTGATGTCATGAGTGGCACTGGAGTGGAATGTAGAGGGTCAGGGCAGCTCACATGCTCTGATCACAAACACGAGAGCGGACGAAGCACATCATTTTTTTTTGTGATCAACACAAGAAGGTATGAGGGCATTAATGTACTTCAGACGCCTCCTCTTCCATCTGATCCAACACACAAACAGATGGTGATCAGTTAACAGCTCAGCCCCTATCTTCATGTGATCATAATGTGAACATAATGTGATCACCTGAGTGATCACATTATGATGTGAGTATTTAATACCTCTTTTACACTGACCTAAAATCCCGCTACCATCTGGGACTTGTAAAGGAGTCAACCTGACATTTGAGTCCTAGCTTTTAAATCCTGTAACAGTCCCAGGTAACCATTGGCTTCAGCTCCCATCAGCATAGGTATAAACGGGGCACTCACTAATTTGTGATCTGTGTTGACGTGATGATAAAAGACAAGCTGTAAATTTTAGGGAAGCAATCCTAACCTCAGTGTAACTTTAACCTATGTAATATGATAAATTACAAATCACTGTCCTTGGGATTTTACTCTGACTTGTGTTCAAAGCGTAGCAGTAATGAGAGACCCTTGGGGTGAACATTACTAGAAGCACTGCATTTCAGTCAGACTGGAAGATTGTGACACCAATAAACCTGGAGGTAATAAATGTGGCGTCTAACTTACAAGGCTTAGCAAGCAACTTCTGCTACGGTAAACACTGTCAGACACTTGCTTTTTTAGTGGGGGAACAACAACAACAAAAAAAGAACCTGTTTATTTCAGAAAGTACATTTCAGCTTGGTACTATAAGGTTCAATTTCCCATTAATTCACAAACCTCAGGAACGCTGACACAAACCAGAAAACAATACATTTTTTTTTAAAGTTAATAACAATATCACTTTTTCTTGATAAAAACGAGGAGTTAGAGACAATTTTGAAATTGAGAGCGATCACTGATTTACCAACTAGGACTGGCCATTCCATTTTCACTCCATGATTCAGTCTGAGATTGCCCCCATTTAAATCCCACTAAACAATCACTAGCGACTGACGTGTCCAGCTGGTGTGACTTAGTTTTCAGTCAACAAGGTAGCTGCATTAGCCAGTTTACAAGGCTTAACTAGCAACTTCAGCTAACTATGAAAATGTTAGTCAACGTTGACACTTTGTGCCATTGATGCCGAGTCAATTTGTTAGTGAATGAGCTCTATATTGCCAAAAAGCCAATGAAAAACATCTGGATGACTGATTGACACGACTATAGGAGAGACAATAAGGGGAGCGTGTACATGAAGTCTTCAGTGCAGCGCATGCATGCTGGGAGATAAATCCAACAGCGACAGCCCTTGAGGGCAGAGCCCCACATGGAAGAAAACACAGTTCAGAGCAACACCAGACCCACTGAACCGCTAAAAACTTTTTAAAGTCAATGTGCGATTCATAGGTCTGGAACCAGGCTAGTGTAGAAGGAAAGGTGGATAAAATAATTTGGGGAGGGGTACGGATGTCCTGGAAAAATTGTTAAATCAACATAATAATATTTATGCTATGTCTTGTTGTGATATTACAAAATACCTATAAAGATACTACTAAAGAATAAATGTAGTTTTAATAACTAGCATAATCTGGCCTCTTTCAAATAAATAACTATGCCAAAATTGATTTTGATTCAATTCAACTCCGTGCTTCAAAACTGACTTGATAATTAGATTTTACCTTTAAATCATACTCATATAGTTTCCCACTGAAACTGGGGTTATCACATTGTAAATAGTAAAGACAGACCCTTGAAGAACTAAACCCAGATCCTTAGAAAATTATAATTAATTAATTATATCTCTCTTGAAATCAGTTTTTGCCAGTTGGGATGTTAAAATTTTGATGCTCGACATCTCACTCTAACCAGATAAAACCGTTATAATCTCAGGCTAAGGAGCTGCACAGCAGCCAAATTTAGATTTATCAGTATTCCCACAGATGTCCATCTCCTCTCACCCAGGACACATCCTAAATAGGAAAGTGACCACCCCTATTGAGGAGTTTAGTGACAGGGCCAACAGCGTGCATGGAAGCAACCCCAACTATATTTAATCGGTGCTTCTCAACCTTGTGCACAAGCTCTGGCACGTCCCCTCAAAGATAGATTGTGTTGCACATCCTGAGAGTTTAGACTGCCAAAGTTTGCCACATCTAAGACGCTTGCCCTTTGCATTTGTAGCATCTAGTGAAATGTAGGCATTGCACAAGATGCTGCGTGGTATTATTTCATTGAGCATTAAAAGTAAATTCCAACCTTAACACTTTAACACTGTTTACAAAAACAGGGAAGTGCAATTTACATTGTATTCATTGTGTTTTTGGTGGCGTTTTGTTGTTTAATTTTAATTTTAATGTTAATTTTGTTTTTCCACAGTGAACTAACCAAAATTTAATCCAGTTACATCACTGGGAGATATTCTCACCACAAAGGTCATCTAAATCATCTAAACAGAGGCAATAGCTGTCAGGTTTCAATGTGGACCTCCAAAAATAAAAGAACAAGGGCTACTTTGTAGATTTGCAGCAAAGTTAAAACAAACATACAGGGATAAATCCAGCACTGGACAGGGAAAATACACTTCTTTCTCTCTGCTGCTCTCTTATGTGCAAGTTTAGTGAGATAACCAACAGAAAAATAGAATCACAACCTAAAACAACAAAATGGCACCAGAGGCATTGTACAAAGCCAACACCTGTTTTTAAAGAGTGTTAATGTATTTTAGGCTGGATTCACGCAGGTCCACGCAGCATCCTACTCTTTTCATACCGATAGTGTTCACAAAATAACATTACCTGCGTCTGCAGTCCTGGGGTGGAACAAAGTATTTGTGTAGGTGACAAACTGTAGCTGCCGGTTCAGACTGGAGAGAAGGGGACTTGATATTGTCATGTTTTTCTCTCCCTCTCCTGTGATAGAGACCCCGTCCACTGTCGCTGCCACATCAAATGTCCCTAATGTTGCTGTCAGGTGAACCTGTTCCGCCATTTGCATGGTTTTGAGGGAAAACATTTAAAAACAAGAGATCAACATTTATGTAGAAGAAACTGGCATGCTGACCATAATGTAAACTCCAAAATGGAGAATTTACCATGTGCTTAGATCTTGGTTTTTCTTTCAGACCCAAACCTATGACAAGAGACCAACTGTCATTAGAAAGATCACAATGGGATGGGCCCTACAAATAAACAACAAAGCGATCAGCAGTAATTTTCAATGAAGTACGTTATTTCACCATGGCAGATGGTAACACATTTAGTCAACAGATAGAGATAGAAAATGCTATCACAAAAGTGTGCTGTAGAGAGGACAGATTGCTAATTGTTTTACCGTTGATATGAAATACTGCACAATGGCAGACATGTCCTTACCAGGTATAATGACTGTTTGGAGGGGTCGCACCTCCACACCCTGGGTAGGATACTGAAGAGGACTGTTGGCCTCAGCTATGATAATCAGGTCTGCAGGAGTGTAGGATCTTCACACACAACCCCACTTTAGTCACAAAAATAACTGCACTATCCCATCACCACAAAATAAACATCATGCAACTAATCTTTAACTTCTTGTATCTTAATTCATTAGTAAGCTTTATGGCTCAAAGGACCAACTCTTAATCCACATACAAACAAAAAGGTAGCCATCACACAGAAAGATATGACAAAGATTTGGAAGCATTTTTTAAATCTACGTTCATGATACAAGAACTAAAAGAATTATAGGTTCATGCTGACAGATGTCACAAAACCAGATTACACTGGTGTGTTCACTGACATCCATGAATGTGTCATTGTCTGTACTTCACCTCCTCCGAAAGCTGTTGTATTCCTGATCCCTGCGACTTTTCACTCCCTCAGGATCAGGATCGGAGCCCAAGAATTCCAGATGGAGGTTGTGTGCCCACACGCGTGGGAAAAGCATTTGGGAGAATGGCACATGAAAAGTCTCCTTATCTGCCTCACATACACATACATTGTATGTCAAATGACTGTGGGAGAAAACAGAGTATCAAAAGGAGTGTGACAATAAGAATTCACAGCAGGATTTGGACAAACAAAACTCCTGAATTACAACACACCATGCCACTTCCTCCTTTATATGGTAAGGAATGTTGTCATAGCCGCTGACGGACTCTTTATTTTTCTCCTGTAGGAACTTCTCTATGGAGCTCCTCTGTCCTGGCCGTATGTCAAGTCCTGAGCCATCCCCAGAGCTCCAAGTATGGAACAAGACTAGAAATATTCCACTGACCAAAACCAGTCCAAGAACCTTCTTAAAGATGGGACGCATCTCGGGTGCAGGTACAAAACAAAGTGATAAAGGCCTCGTGTCAGGGATCTGCAAAAGAAAGGAGATGAGAAACGCTGAGTTCTGTCATGTGTGTTGTCGCAGATACTGTGTGCAGCTGCATACAAAATCTGTATTGACATTCTGATGACTAAAACTGCTGTGCTGTAATTTGAGGATATCTTTCTGTTCACTATCTTGTTGGCAACATCTGAAACAGAGAACTCCTTGCAAGATTTCTTAAGCACATCAGTGGTTCATCATTCATTCATGAGTGAGGAGCAAAATCTTCAAGCAACTGTGAAAACAAAACTTGGTTGTCGCCATGACACAATCTTTAATGCAATACATTTTTACATTTTGCAATTGGTTACAAGCATTTCTCAATAAACTCTCGACAGTTTTCATTGCTTTGACACAAAATGCATTCAGTGACCACAGGTTTCAAATCTCTTCAATTAATTTCTCACTCAAATACAATCACTGGCAAATTATTTTGCAAACATGTAAATATACTTTTCGCTATGCCCCACATCACCCTTTCCCACACCTGTCTTTGCAATAAAAAGGCTGATGGCGTTTCATGGCAGCAAGTACGAGATCTGTGCGCTGTAAATGATGCTGTACACGCATGTGCTCCAAATCCAACTGCTATTTTGTCAACAATCCCTGGGGACTCAACCTATTTCTCTGGAATTAATTTGGCTAATGCATTTTTCAGTATCCCAGTACATCCTGACTCCCAATTATGGTTTGTTTTCACCTACAAAAGGTAAAAAAACACATGTGGACTCATATGCCTCAGGGGTATACTGAAGATCCAGCAGTGTTCTCAGCCACCTTACAAGACAATCTGGCAAGATAATCTGCTAAACAATGGGCTTCACAACTTTTGCAAGAAAGAAAAAAAAGCCACATCCTCAACACCTTTTTAACACCTCATGATGGATTTCACTGAGTTATCTCCAGGCAGAGGTTACAGGTATTGTCTAGTAGTGGTAGAAATGTTTTCTAAATGGTTGAAGCGTTTTCCATGCAAGCATGTGGATGCTAAATCAGTAGCTAAACATTTGCTACAGGAAATTATCTCTAGGTGAGCCATTCTCCAAAAATCTTCAAGCTGATAAGGGCACACACTTTGTCAACAATGTGATCTCATTCCTGGCAGAGAAATTAGATGTAGATCTACGCCAACATTGCTCCTACCATCCCCACAGTGGAGGAACTGTAGAAAGAGCAAATGACCCCTTAAAAGGAAAACTGCCCAAAATGATGACAGAGACACAAATTGATTGGGTTATATGTCTGCGACTAGTATCAATGTGATGTGTGCCCACATGCCACCACAGGCCTGTCACCTCATGAAATCCTAACAGGCTGACTAATGCCTGTGAGAGTCTGTGCCTGCTGGATAATGCCCTCAGGTGTCACCCAGGTGGATGAATGCCTGGTGGCACACTGCTGGGAGATGGATGAACTTGAACCTGTATAATGTATCAACAGGTGAAAGCAGCTCTCCCAGCTCCTAATGAGGGACACCTTCACTCTACCCAACCAGGGGACTGGATCTTGGTCACAGACTTGAAACGCTCCAAGTGGAATTCCCCCAGGGGAAAGGGACCAATCCAAGTGCTACTGACCACTGACTCAGCAGTAAGTGGTACTGAGATGGGTTAAGATCCCCAAAGTCATAGGAGAGACTTAGATGAAGGACGCAGACAACTCAATGTCATCATCGGCTGACAACATCAGACTTCCTGGATGCTCCCTAAGTTTGCTTGCACTCATCATTATCTCACTCATCGTATTTCCCGTTATTTCGATGGCTAGCCATATAGAACTAGAGAAACCAGGCACATCTAACCTCATCACAGCTCACAATCTGCACCAAAGGAGCAGTGGTATCACTGAATCACGAATGGCTGAATGACACCTCTTCACACTCATAACAACCTATGGTATAGATACCTAAACCACTCAGTTTAAGTCAGTACATCTTGCTATGTATGTTCAATACTTCAACACTCAGTTGCAGCCCCATCAGTTTTACTAGCGACACCTATATCTAATGTTATTGCAGATTGCCTAGGAATCGTTGCAGGGTTCATGTTAGTTCAGGACAGAGAAGATAGAATGTGAGCTGGATAGCTGTAGTTCAAGTTCAGGTTTGTTTAGAGCCCAAAATCACCGTTTACAGTCTCAAAGGGCTTTACGGGCCCACAAGTTTACAAGAAACAAAACAGGGTGACACCTCCTGACTTAACCCTCACAGCAGGCAAGAAAAAATTCCCCAAAACCCAGAGGTAAGGTTAGTGCATCCTTCAGGATATAGAAGATACAATGTGAGCTGAATAGCTGTAGAGTCTACTAACCTGATAGGACCAAACAGCACAAATCAGGATTGGTGGAAAGGGAGAATTGAATCCATTGCTGTGAAGAGTTGGCAAACTAGAAAAGGCCATGGAATAGTTGCAGATGCCCAGTATGTGCGGTACGACAACAGACCATCTAGCTCTTTCCCGTCAATGTGAACTAGTTACTGGAACAGGTTCATATCAACTAGCCAGCCAAAATGTTATTCGGTACGACCAGATAGGGGACTCATTCACCCCTTGTGCTTCTCAAACAATAGAAATGGAACAGCGCTGGGGAAGAGCAAACAACTGTCAGTGAACCATCACCAAAAACACACTTTGTAATGGAACAATCAGGCTATCATGGACATGTACTGGCAGTGTGGTGCAAAAGCTTATGATAGTTTTGCCTCCTGGATAGACTGGCCCAAGTGCTCGGCATACACTCAACCACCATGTGCTATTAATTTCTGTTGTCTCTCATTCTTTCCTAGGCAGGTCACAGTCTTATTTAAGACAGAAGAAGAGGCACAAGGGAGCTGCATGGAGAGATAGATACGCTCCCTCAGATTGTTCGGAACTGCTGAAATGATTTTCTCCTCAGGTCTAAGTGTACAAGCTACTGCTAATCTTAAATGGATACAAATGATGTATAATGACATTTGTTCTTTTATTAACATCTCTTGATTCTCTCTTGAGCTATTAAATATGAACTACGTGGTGTTAGGCATGCAACTACGTGGTGTTAGGCATGCAAACTGCAGTTACTGGAGGTGTGTGTGAACTTGTGGGTGATTCGTGCTGTAGTTTCATTCCTGATGACGGTAACCACAACCTACCCACTCAACAGCTAAAACAGCCACTTGTTAAACTGATGTATGTTAGTGGTACTGAAGATAAAGCAGACTTTCTGCTCACTTCATGAGCAGAAATTACGCTCCAGATACTGAGAGTCATTTTCAAGTGCATTATCTAGGACAGACAGATCTTTTTCCATTACATGTATGCAACTGATTATGTGCCTTAAACTTCTTCTTTCTTTTTGGTGAGAGTGCCCACAAGGACATCTTGTTTTTGCTCGTTTTCTGTTCAAGCAATGTCTTAGACAGTTTTGAGTTTTGTTAAGCAACAAGCCTGTGAGATGAGACTACATCCATGTTATGCTACTCTAGACTATAATATTGAGAATTTTTTTGTTACACTAAGAATCAGCTTCGCCTTCTACACCGAGCCTATGAATGTCCTGCTGATATCCATATTGCAATATTAAACTGAAGACAGAGACAACTTTGAATCTTTCTCTCATCTTTTATTGAAGATTTTCCACGACACTTAACATGTTCTTGGATACACTGTATTGTGTTTTGGAGGTGCTATGAGCTAGGGCTGCATGATATATTGGTTCAGCATCAGTGACTATTGGCAGTTGCAGGACGCGCGATGTAAAGTAAGGCAGTGACTCAAACATGTCATGCTACAACTTTTTGCTGCTTGACACAAAAGGAAAACTCGCAAGGTTTTCATTTTCCACACGACAAAAATCTCTCTGATATTACATAATATAGTCCGACTTAAGGGTTCTTGGATACACAGAGTTTGATCAGTTCCCATTGTGCTCTGGTGAAGGGGTGCACTTCATCAAATTATCAAACAACAAAAGCAGGCCCCACAAGTCACTAACCACATCCTGAGCGCCACCTGATTTGTTTTTTTAATAAACTGATCAAGTGCAGCCCTTCACCAGAGCACACAGCAAGCTGATTGCTGGGTATTAAGTGTGTTTGTAAGACCTGCCTGACTGTAAACATGTACGCAACACTACTACTATTACAGATAATGTCACCTGGATGCTAGAGGCAAGTGTTCAGTTACATGCAGTGGCTTTTGAATGCGTGTATTCACATTATCAGTGGTTAAAAAGTTACTGTCATGTGGCTGGTCCATGCCCTAATGTAAGAACTAACACACACACACACACACACACACATTTGCCCTTGACATACCATTTTGATACAATCATATTTGTTGATGGGTCTAAAATGTGGCCTGTAAGGCGGAAGAAGATCCTCAATGTTGTCTGCTGCAATAAAGAGCTCTATGCAAGTTGAGCCAGTGTGCAGGAGTTTTCCTCTCTACATTGTTTGGGGCTTTCATACGACACACCTGTCCTAAAAACTTTTTATACAAGTGTGCATACGTTTTTTGGTACTCTTAATAAACAAACTAATAACAAAAATATATATATACAAAAGAAAAGCTAGAGAGCACAGTCATTAACTACTTCACTGGTGCATCTACTGTAATGCTACCCATTGTGTTTTTTAGGTAATGGTGTTATGAATTTTTTTTTTCCCCCTGTAGTGGCTCCTTGGCTCTGGAATAGTCTGCCATAGGCCATCAGACAGGACAAGCCTGCCTTAGTTTTAAGGGCACTTAAGACACACTATTACTCTTTGGCTTTTAATTGTACTTAACCTGTTTTTATCTTCTATCTTGTTTTATTTTAACAACCTCTGTTATGGTCATATATTTGTCCATACTTGTGTATGTGTCTGGTGGAATGATTTGATTTTGAGATAGTGTTTTGGTAGTTTTGCTGCATTTCGAGCAGACACTGACTCTTGTGCTGCTGAGCCAAGCTCCATGCTGCTGCAGAGTTTTGAAGTGAGCTCAGTACTGAGAAATGCTTATAACCAATGGAAAAAAGGTAATTACCACTGGGCAAAATGAAACCTACCACACTCATATTCTTTCCAGAAAAACTTGGGACTCCACTTCCACATACTTTCAAGTAGACTCCATTCAAACTTTTTTAATGTTTCGGAAATTTAGAAAAAGCAAGTGTGCTCGGCTTTTTAATTTTTCTTACACTTTTCTTACACAAAATATTTTACTTTTCTTTTTAATTTCCACCAAAGATATGAATGGTGAAATGTTCAGAAGTGCTAGTGAACTGTGGCATCATCGGCTGCCTGGCTATTCAGCAATTTATACAGATGAACCAGAAGTCAAGATACTACACAGGCTTTGACTTCTCCTTTTACTCCTCCTCCGGTTTCCTCTATCCCTACAGTTCTCCTCCTCCTCCTCCTCCTTTCACTTGTCCAACTCTTACTAATAGCCCAGTCTCTCTGTCAACTCCACCTCCTCGTTTCTTTCCCAACTTCGTCCAGTGAAGAAGATATTACAGTAACTGTTTTTTCCCCTCCATACTAACACTGAGCGCACAAGTCCAAGTGGAGGCTATGACACTACTAATTTGTATAAAACAAATCCACTCCAACTAGGATTAAGCTAATTAAACATTTTAACAGAACATAAAAGATTAACATTGAAACCAACATAAAATATTATACGATCTGAAACAACAGTCTGACATGACAGAATTTCCTCAGGGCTAAAGGGAGAATGTAATGAAGAAAATGAGGTATAGGTTAGAGACAGTCGCACAAATGGTGTAAATCAATATTAGGAAGTGTTTCCTGTTGTAGACTAGGCCTACAGACACACAGAAAGTTCAAAACACAAACACACTCACTCACTGTATGGTACTGGACACCGAAAACAATAAAGCTACAGCAGGCCTGCACATGTCAGTGACCATGACAAGACGCCCTTGAATTTCTGTCGTGAAATAAATAGCCTGACCAAAGTGACCGTAGTCCTGTGCTGTCATAACTACAAACTTCTTTCATCATATACATGTCTGTCTTTCTCTTCTAACCCTGTGAATTTGTGTCAAATTACGTTCTCTCAGTTCATAAACTAAAAAAGGCGATGAAACCGAGAGATAATTTTGTTGCGATGCAAAATAGGCGCAAAAAAACAATTAAATAAATTCTTACTGTTGCCGTTTCCTGGGGATGAATGTCGCACACTCCATAAATCCTCCAAGAGATAATTATTCCTTAAAAGTTCAGCTCCTGAAAAAGTTTGAGCCGCTTTTCCCGACAGTCGCAGGAGAGT
Organism: Neoniphon sammara; assembly: GCA_900302535.1. Lineage (NCBI taxonomy): Eukaryota > Metazoa > Chordata > Actinopteri > Holocentriformes > Holocentridae > Neoniphon > Neoniphon sammara. The sequence goes on from OMKZ01013624.1 coordinate 18,409, forward strand.
TGCGTTTTGTCCGAGGGGAAGAGAGGCGAGTACCGTTTTTGGTTCAGCTAACGGAGCCAAACGCAGCCACTCCTCTGGGTAACGTGCGTAAAGTTGGGGCCAAATGTGCCTTGTCACCTACCCGGTACACTGTCATGCATCACTGGGGAGCAGTTTTCATTGTTTTAATGTAAGTTTCCAAGCATTCTTGGAATTAGCGTGGCTTTGGATAAGGTTCAATTAGTTGTAAAGTTTCAGGCTGTTTCTTTTTTTTTCTTCTTCTTCCCTTTTTCCCCCCTTTTCTAAGTTGGCCTACAGAAAAATAATTAGCTACCCGCCCCTCTTCCTGAATTTGTTTATTTAAGGAAATCCTGAAATTGTCGACAAATGAGAAAAAAATGGGCGTTTTGAAGAACAAGGCTGCAGGTTTTTTAGTTGTTTTTTTTTAATTTTCTTTATTCTAATTAAAGACCTAACCAGACTACACGCGGGTGACCATCCCTGCTAATCCTTGAAAACTAGCAGCTGTAACAGCAAAATACAACCAATTTATGAAACAACTATTATGCAAACAAACAAACAAAACCTTTAATTGTAAGTGCATGGTCACTTCTGACTGCAGGGTAAGGTAAAGAAACACCCATGTGACCCACCTTGGAGTTATGTTCAGTGCAGGTGTGGGTTGCAATGATTGGATGCATGGTTGTATTTGATGGTGATAAACTAAGACCACAAACCACATCAACTGAAATAATAATGATAATCAGTGATTTTCATAAGGGAACAGGACAGTCTGCAGGTTATCATTCCAACCAAACACTGCCACAAACAGAAAATCCCCTTAGTCCCCCATATGCACAAAAGGTTACACGGTTTCAGAGAATCCTGTTTTAAATTTGACAGCTGATGTGTCAGTCTCCACTTTTACAAACAGGTCAAACAAAAGCTTTCTTTTAAAATGTGGCAAAGACCTTTGGAGAGCCATTTGATGTACCAGAATTGTGAGATGACCGTCTAAGACCTCTGTTAAGGCCTTATCATTAACTATATAATCCCAACTGAAAATTTACAGGAGACTCATAAGCAGCCTCTGAGACGCCATCTTCGGTGCACCTCAATAATCCTTCAGAAAAATGGTGTAACTAATGATTTTTATTAATCTTGCATGTTCCTGTCCCCTGCATTTTACTGCTTCCCGTGGTGTTTATGCTGGTGTCTCACTTTTATTGGACATTATCTGTCTGACAACTCTCCTGTAAAGTTGACTCATGTTGTTTTATTCCATAGCTGAATTGGGAACTGTTAAAGTGTTTGAATATCAGTTGTGTGTTTGTTTATCTTCTTGAGGTGCCTCTCTGTGTTTTATTATTGTGTTGTATTGCTGTGTTTTTCCATCACTTCCTTCTCTGTTTTGTCACTAAAAAAATAAATCATGAAAATAAGCAAAATCCTGTTTATGTGGCTCCCTGAATATCCTTTGACTCTCACTCTCTCTCTCTCTTTGTGAGTCAAAGATGAATTCTGTGTTTAGTGGCTTTATTATCACGCTTCTCAGAGAAAGTACACTGTTTAATAATGTCAGTTCTTTTCTACACGTTAGGAAGGACATCTAGTGGTTAAGATTCATCTACAACTCCCACCCCCACCCCTTCACACACACACACACACACGTGTCTTCCAGATCAGTTTCTTCAAGGTTTCTTTTGGAAAACTCGTGGGATTGCAGAGAAATGGGGCCATTGTAAGCATGTGGTGTGATGACACAATGGTCTTCTGTGCCACTGCAGCTGGATAAAAACTTTTCAACTCTGTACTTAGATTAACGTGATTCTGTTAACCATTACTCAAACACAAATAGTTCAAGTTCAACTCTTCCAATGACCCAATTATACAAGTGTGTGGGAGGCGTTCTCAAACATTTTCACGTTTGAGGCATCCCACTATGTCCTCTAAATGGACATCATGGAGGCCCATTTGGTTATATATTGTCCCAGGGAGGTAGCCAGTGCTGTCAGAGGCCCAAGAAATAGCCACAGTCATGGGGGAGAGACACCAGAGTGAGGACACCAGCTGGAGGAATGAGGGAGGCGCCCTCATCAACCTGCTGTACCCTCACCATGCTAGTGCTTTATATTGCTTTGGCAGAACACCGTCACAGTGGGCTCACCCAGATGACATCATGTGTGGTGACAAGTAGACTGTGGGACATGTGCATTCATATTGTTAACACATGGAGAGATGGATTTGTGTTTTGATGCATTTATAAATATGTGCTGTCTTTTTACATATGTGAAATGTGGCAGTTTAATGTGTTTGGATGCATTATGTTTGTGTGTGTGTGTGTGTGTGTGTGTGTGTCTACTGTGACACAAGTCAAATTTCTGAGCAATTCAGATAATAAAGTATAAGTAAAAAGTATTTTATTGTATTTTCTGAGTGGAATAATTTCAGCAGAATTAAATTATTTGTAATGACCTCTAGAGCACCCCGGACCCCTCTGTGACAGCCATTGGGGTTTAGGGGCTGCAGCAGGCATCGCCCTGGCACTCTGAAAGCTCTATTGCTTATCTAAATGTGTTTTTACCTCTGCATTGTTCTGCGGTGGAAATTAATGCCACACATTCAAAAAATAACCCTGCGAGGCTGCCATTGTAGTGGAGCATTTTGGAGTAACATTACCGTTCCAGGACTTTAAATCTGTCAGGATGTGAACACTTAGCTGGCTCTGTAGTGTATTTAAGGACGTGAAAGGCGGCTTCTTGGATACGTCATCGAAAGCCAGCCAATGAGAGGCCGCTGTCTCAGCTTAGCCCGTGATGCTGAATAATGTACATTTACAGTGTCTCTCCTCCTACTAATCATGTCGTCTCCCATCTTGCAAAGCACGTTAGTGGCGACTTCAGCAATCTATCGACTGAATGTGAAACCAGTTAAACAGGTGTAGGCGCATGCCGGTTGTCCTGATGGAGAGGGTAAACAGCCTCGAGCAGGATCGTATTAACACTAGCCTTCGGTGCCACAGGAGCAGCACATCGTGCTCACATATGACTGAACCCCCAGCAAAGGTAAATAACACAATTTCCAGACGCGTCTCTAAAACGGTTCTTTTTGTTATATGTACACACATCCGTGCCAAATAATAGCTGGATATTAGCCGTTGTATAGACACGGAGCTGCGAATTTCTGCTGTATTAAGCTGGCCTTATTTAGCTTTTCTGACAGACTGTCAGCAGCATCCCATTTTGTGGGCTATACGGCTCGATTAGGGTATAGAAAATGTTTGTAGTAGCCGTTGAGTAGCGTAATAACAGGGAGCGGTGAAATATGGGGAGCACACTGGCCAGGCAGTTTAAACAGGCCTGCCAGCAACTCTGTCCCATGTTAATCATTGCCATCTGTCTCAGATATGGGGTTTTTATCCTCAGCTATGAGGCAACATTTAGACTAAACCTAATGGAAACATTTTGTCAGTGTTACTGTGACACTCGCTTCACTGAAATGAACTTCTCTGACAGACTTATGACTGTATTAAACTGACTCGGTTATAATGCCAATTATGTTAGATTGCTACTAAGTACTCATGGCATCCTGAAGGTGGGGTGGCATGCCCACTGAATGCTTTTATACTGAAACAGTTAATCCAATATGGTTGAAATAGTTTAAGTTTGAAGCTGTCAGCATGAACTGAAACTTCAGAGACGCAGCTTTTCTGTTTTCCTTTAATTAAAAACATTAAAAGTTATCTCTCTGTCCAAATACTTTTCAAATACTTTTAGAGATTACCATGTCACCAGGAAGATTTGTGAAATCCTATTCAAGGGTCCAAAGAATAAGAATCTGCAGTCCAGCTCGGAGCAGTTTTAGCAATGTATGCTTACATGAACAGGCATAATTCAATGTGCAACTACAATGATTTTCTCTCATAGCACGACTTACAAAAATACAGAAGTAAAGTTAATATAATGATCATCTGGAGAAAGAGATTAATGAACACAACATTTCAGGCTTGTCTACCCGTCAAACCTTCCTGATGTGTGTTGTGTGGTTTCAGACGGACATGCTGTAACCTGGACATCAAGGAGCTGAAGATAGGGTCACCATGAAGGTCCCCAGCTCCAGATGGGCCTTCTTCCTGGGGTTCTTGGTGGGGGCCTGCAGCATCCACTTCTTCCTGCGGCAGGTTTGGTTTGAGAGGAGCTACCCGGTGCTGTCAGAGGCCCAGGAGAAAGCCGCAGCAGTGGGAGAGAGCCCAAGCAGTGAGGAAACCAGCTGGAGGAAGAAAGGAGGTGCTCTCATCAACCAGATGCACCCGCACCATACAGGTGGTGTATAATGTTCTGTCAGAACTCCTTCACACTGGAGTCACACAGATGACATTGCTTATTACATGTGGAGTGACAAGTATGCTGTGGGACATTTGCATCCACGTTGCTGCTGGTTGGCTGAACTCAAGGGATTTCATGCTAAAGTTATTCAAATTTTGAAAGAAAAAAATCTGTTTATGTACACTGTGTTAAGTAAGTGCATTGCAGAAATTCTGTTTTGAAGAAATACTCCAACATTTTGGGCAAAATACCCTTTTACCCTTACCCAGACTGAGACAAGATGTTTGATACCATTTTCACCTCTGTACGTTGACTGGTTCGGTTCCTATAGGTAGCATTTCATGTTAGCTTAGCATAAAGACTTGAAGTTTACAGGAGTCATTAGCCTAGCTCCACCAAAGAGAAAAAATAAACCTTACAACAACTCTGAAGCTGTCTTATTGCACAGTGTATCATGTGTATTACACGGTAAT
>OMKZ01013628.1:2665-13377 GCA_900302535.1 Neoniphon sammara
TGCCACACACACGCACGCACGCACGCACACACACACACACACACACACACACACACACACACACACACACACACAGAGATTAGAGTGCTCTGGTGGAGCTAATAAACTGAAAATAGACAGAAGAGAAGTGAACACAGTTTAGACATCGAAATAAGTAACAGAAATTCGATATTCAAAACATTCATATAATTCAGATACATTCTCTGAACACACACCCTCACACAAATTTATTCTCACACAATTTCTGGTTACGGTGACATTTATATCTCTGCCAGCACACCTTGAACTTTGTTTATGTAAGTGTGTGGCCATCGGTGTGTTGATGTGCATACATTTAAGCAAGACTTGCAGGTTTGCAGGTACATACATTTCAGTGTTTGTGTGTGTATGTGCACACCTGTATGAACCAGTCAGCACTTCAGTCCAGTCACTGATGATAAAACTCTCAGTGATCTGGCCGCTCAGCTTCCAGCCTGTCTTGGCACAGTACGTCTGTCCCTCCACACTATGCACTGAGAGTCTCTGCACAGAGAGAGGGAAAGAAAGAGAGTTGTGAAGAAATTAAGCTAAAAAGAGAGAGAGAAAGTAATAACTCATCGTAGAGCCAACTTCATCAAGAGCACTTTAAACTCAAAACAAGTTTGTTATGAAGCGCTTCACAGAAATGCAGCATAGAAGATAACAGACAGGGTACAAAGTTACATAACAGACATACAGAGAACAAAGCAAAAAGAAAGCCAAAGAGGTTTTTGGCTTCAGCTGAGATTATAAGTGAGACTATTATTTAAGGGCAGCTACAGATAAGGCTTGGTCACCCTTTGAATTGGATTTAGACCAGTAATTAAGGAACAGAAAAGAGATTATAAGTGGACCAAAGGGGTCTAAATATATGATATGGGAAAAGACTTTCTGAGATATGTGGAGGGGCAAGAGCATTTATAGATTTGTAAACAAAAGTATGATTTCAAAGTTCATTCTATAAATGAAAAGCAGCCGGTGCATTGTGGCATGAGCCCGAATAAATTGAGCTGCACTTTATGACACAGGCAAATTAAAACAGAATGGGCCTGTGACCCATTTAGATCCCAAACCATGGTTTAAGAAATGTTTCCCTAAACCAACAAGTTCCTGACCAAGGTCCTGGTCTAGCTGATGGATTGGCAGCCGCTTTTGTGATCAGTCTGTTGGTTTACATGCTTGGTGGTGTTGTGGTGAGCACAGCTGTGATGGGACGCTGACCCAGGATTGATTCCCACAAAGTCCACTGCTTTACCCAAGGCTCTGAGGCCTGTATATGAAAAGCCCTGCTCATTAACATTGAAGGCAGACCACAATGAAAAGAGACATCTAAACAGACAAAAAGGGCACCAACGTGGCACTCAGAAAGTATCTAATGTACTAAAGTTTGTCAGGCAGCTAGCTGTCTGTTTGTGCTGTCTACTGTCACTGCTGGGCAGGGGACTTCTGGTTAATGGTTGTCTAGTGGTTTATGGTTGTCTGGTGGCTACAGCAGGACCAGAGGGAGAAGATGACTAATCAACATTTTTGACCTTGGGTGGATGGAAGGTTCAAACTGCTGCCACATCCACCCAAAATTGGAGGTTTTGTGTACTGTATAATTTTCTTTAAGTGAAAGTTTATGCAGTCCTCGTTGTGCTGAGTAATTTTCACAAACCCTGGGATTCATGAGATGTGTAAAAAAAATAAAAAAATTAAAAAATGCATTGTTTATTTTAAAAAATGCTTCACTGTCCTTTTTGAGCCTGACAAAGTGAAGTTTAGGAGGTTTGAGGTTTTTATCTGAGAGATAAGAGAGACTCACCGGGACGTGTTTGCTGTTGAGCTTGAGGTCCTGCCACATGCTGAGGAACAGGTTAATGTTGAGATGGTCCAGCAGAAGATGAACAGTCACATTCCTCTTCCTGCTGGCCTCCAGGAGATCACACAGCAGCTCCACATCACTGAAGGTATCCATCACAATGGCCAGGGCCTGCGCACACACACACACACACACACACACACATGAACACAATTACTAGGTAGGTAGTTGCATCCATAGTAATATTTGATTTGCAGACATGAGGAAGTGCACAGACAGACACACACACACACACACACTATCAGAGGTCTTCACACTCGACCTTGCATACCTTTGAAGCCTTCCTGATAAACTCTCGGACCAGGTCTTTCATGCAGGCTGCCGTGTTGTCAGACTGGAGATAAACCTCCACGCTGGGCTGACCCAGCACAGATTCTCTGCTCTCCATACCTGGGACTGGCAAAAACAGTAATGGAAATAGTAATTTGTACTCTTGGGCAAAAACAGGACTGCATCTGATTTTTCTTGTGAATACATTTAGATTAACTGAGCGAGAGAGAGAATCCTACTACTATATTGAAAAATTAAAGTACTGGCATGCCGAGGTTTACTTCTATTGTACCGTTTGAGCCAAAGTCCACATCAGGCACTGAGGTATCGCTGTCTGTGGACACTGCAGGGCATTGTGTGGGGGACTGGGAGTCAGCAGACACCCTCTCTAACTCTTCATCATCATCATCATCATCATCACCTACTGTATGAACAGAGCATACAAACTTGTAAGAGGTGATAAATATTAATAGCAGTAAGGATGATCACGAGTAATTAAGATAATTATATACTGTATATCATGAGTAAATCATTACAAGAGTGCAGAAGTGTTAAGGAGATAGAGAAAAAAATCTAAAAAGTTACTGGCAGTGTAATGTTGTAAAAGCCTTATTCCAGGTCCTCACTGAAACGTTAAAGGTTAGTAGCCCAATAGATACACCTCAGCAATAATCTTTAAAAGCAGTTTGTGTCATTTTTAGTGCCTGGACTTGGATGGTTTGCTAGAGAAACCTTGACTTTATTGCTACCATTTCTAACAAACAACAACCATAAACACACACGTACAACCTGTACTTCCGTTTCTCCTGTGTGCCAGGATGTATTTCTTCTCCTGCTCCGACAGAAAGTCCACTTCTCCCTCTGCGTTTAACACTTCCTGGTATCCCGCTATGCCTCGGCTGAGCAGGGAGTCTGCAGCCAGCCGGGTGCTCTCGTTGTGGCTCAGGTCCAGTTTGGGTTTGCAGACTAACGGGTCAGAGTACCAGGCAGAGGAGATACGGAGTTCTTGAACCCGTCGCCTCACCTTCCCCGCAGGCTTTGACCTCATATACCACAGCACAGAGAGGCCGTGGGCATCCATTGTTGCTGGAGTCAAAAAAATCTGGTTGAGCCACAAATCCTATTTACTGTCCTGCTTACTTTTATATAGGAAAAATGAAAAATCTCAATGCAAAATGGGGCATTAAAAAAAGGAAAAAGAAAACAAACAAAAAATGCTATATGATAGGCTTTCTGAGAGGGAGACAGAAAGTACCGTACTGTTGAAAGTTGAAATATCAGCAGAGGAAAAGAAGAAATAATGAACAGAAAATCATTTAACCCTGCCCTTTTCTGCGCCCTTAGTGCTGTGAATTGGAGTTGCAGGGATGATGATCAATGTGAATCCAAATGAGTCCAGTTGTTGTCCAGTCTCTTAACCTTGACTCTCGGTAAAGTCCTTACTCCTTAATGCTGTAATCTGCGTCTACATCCAAGATGTAGCAGATTCTGAGACACAAGTTTGACAGTTTGACATCAAGTGACCATCCTACCTCACAGCTCCCCACACTGTTCTCCCAGGCTGTTTTCTAACTAAAAACAAATGCTGTCAGTTAACAACACTCTTCACATCATATATGAAAAACATACAAGTCCCAAAGACAAAAGCTGAACTGTTGAGTGCCAGCAGCAATCCTCCTGGAATCTGCCTGTTCCCTTCAACTCTCTGTCACTATCAAACACTGATAAAGAAATGAACAAAAAGAACTTGAGTCATCCTCTGTCTCCTCAGAGCCATTAAAACAAACTTATAAAGGAGTACAGATTCCATGCAGTTCCCAGTTTCCTATACTCTGTAGTGCTGTTCAGAGGCAATAATCCCAATCTGAAGGCAGAGTGAAATGTGATAAAAAAAAAAGCAGAAGCTCTTGCGCAGAGGAGAATGCAGGGAGCGGAGATAGAATCACTCTGTCATCTTCGTCAGATTTAGTTGAAGTGCAAACAGGCCGATGTTTCAGACATGCACAATCCTCAGAGCCTGAATCGAATGAAATACAAAGCGCTTCAGGAGTTATTGCATTTCTCTGTCATGTAAGAGATAACTATTGGTTGACAGAAATAAACAGAGAGCAAGAGACCTGCCCCTCCCCCTTGGGGTAAGTTTACCTACACAGGTGCTGACAGGAGACAGGTGGACTGAGCTAAACAGGCATGAAATTCAATTTATTATACAGCAAGAGGGCTTATGGTTGGCAAGTAGATGCTTATGTGTGAATAAGGAGGTGCTGTTAAAATATTGCAATAAACTAAACTAATTTAAAAGTTCAGATTGTAAAAATATACTTAACAGTTTATCCAATAATAGCAAATTGACTTATCTCTCTGGAGGATACACAGTGAAAAGAGCACTGGGGCGGTTTGGTGTGATGGCTAATATTTATAAAGAGGTATATGTAATCAGGTGAGGTGTGTGCTGCATGTCAGCTGTGATTAGAAGTGAATGTTTGGGTGTTGGCATGTGTGTAAAGATTATTGAATGAAACGTGATCAAGAGATGCATGCGTATTTTCCATGAGGAGACATGTTTTTGTTTGTTATTAATTAAACACGTGAGGACTGACAGAATAGAGCACGACAGGCCTCATTTTGCTTTTTTTGCCTCCCAGCCCTCGAGACAGAGCGAGTGATGGAGGGTGAGTGAGCGGGAGGAAAGATGGGTAGACAGAGAGAAAAGAGTGAGTGACAAGAATGGGGATGGCTGTCACGCCAGCTCATGTCAAAACTGAACACCTGGATACTTTCAAGGATCGAAGGGCAGGATCTGTTAGAGGCACACCCATGCAAAGCCATCATGAACAGCAACACTCAAGACCTGAGAAGTATATGAGAGTGGAGTCCCACCTAGTCTGCCTCTTTGTCGCATAAATTATGTTCTGCATGCTCTTGTACACAAGAAGAACCTCCGCAGTGGGAGTAACATGCATTTTATAACACCTGTAGGCGCTTTGTCTCATTTAAATTGTACTACATGTAAAGCCTGGAATGAATCCCTTAAGAGATAATTTTGAATGGGAGTTACCTCATTTATAATACACAGGAGGAAATAACTGAACATAGTCCTTTCCTGCGCACAACTGTATACATTTCCCTGCGTAATAATTTTTTAATTAATTTGAAAATATTACAGGAGCACTGTGACACTTGTTATAGTCCAGGGATAATATAATCCAGGGATAAAAGAGTAAAATAGGCAAGCATACTTAGAAGCCTTCAAGAAGACACGGAAAAGGGTTAATTCATGATTCAAAAATCTTTTTTTTTTTAATCAAAAACAGGTTTTAAATAAGACAAAGCATATAAAATACATTCAAACAAAAATCCTAGATGGAGTTTTACTGCAGGTATTTGAGAAACTCAGGTGTGACTATGACTTGTGACTATGAGTTGTTAACCAAGTGAGCCTGAGGAGATTATAAAAACAATAAATATACAGCAGGTGAACAGTACCCAGGGCGATGTGATAATGCTGAGCTATAAGATAAATTCCCTCTGATATCTGTGTACCATTGTTAAAAGATGTTACTCTGCACTATGGGTGCAACACAGCTGCTCTGTGAAACAGCCACCATTAGTAAAATCCTCTGGTACAGATTGACCAGGTGCTTTGCAACAGAAGTGGAGGAGGATTTTATGCCACCAACATGGAATCGGTCAGGTCCAAACTTGTAAAGTGAAGACGTTAAAAGACATTTCACCATACAGGCTGATGAAGTTAGTCACTTAATGGCTGTCAATTTGTCAGTCTGGTCACAGGGAGATAAACAGAGACAGGCTGTGATAATACAGAGCTGACCTTTTTGGAGTCCTGGCCACCACTCTCTGTGTTTCCCATCAAAGTAATCCAAAATCGAACGGGTAATTGCTTCACTAAAGCTCCTTACATCTGGTTTGTCAGGTTGTGCTGCTCTCCTGTATGCTACCATAGAGCCAGGAAATACTCACAGGAAAAAACCCCAAAGGCACTTAAACCATGCATTTTTCTACATACTGGTGCTCATACTGTAATGAGATGTGTATATATTTGATTTTTAGTTTATCAATGACTTGACACCTTTCAATATTTATTTTGCACTACTTTACAGTGCTGCAAATAGACAGGCAGCCACAGCTGTTTTGTAAACAAGATTAAAGATTTAACCTGTGCTAAAAGCAATGGTCAAGTTAACATCAAAACTGTACAAAAGAGGACTTATTTTAAATCATTTTTGTGTACAGCAGTCAAGGTTTTGAAACAGACATGGCTTGGGTGCTTTTGGGTTTGATTTTTGGACTATCCAGCGGCTCTATAGGCCTGTGCTGGAGAAATGCACACCCTGCAAGTCACTCTGTGCTAAAGCAATTTATACGACAGAGGAGATTGGCCTCTTGGGAAAATAAAGAAATAAATAAAAATGGGGAGAAAAAGGGGCACATCAGCACATCTCATGAATAAACAACATAGTGTAAATAAAAAAAAAACATGGATTAACTTTTGAGTGGTTGTTTCTCTTTGTGGCCATTGTGCCACAAAGAGAATAATTATGTTGGGGAGTACAGTCAACTTGTTCTGGCTGTGATTTTGTACCTGTAGTTTTAGATGGTTTTACTGTGGATTAACAAGAAGAGGGAATGTGTATTAGCACTCACTGGCAAACAGGTAAACAATAGTATGTGTGTGGTGAGCTGGTCGTTCTGGTCCTGAACATCAGTTTCTCAGTCTTAGTAGTCATCTCTGTTGTGTTGTTACAGTTCGGTTTGATGAGAGAAGTTGTGGTGACTGATGGTCTGAGGAGTGTGTGGTCACTGGGAGACAGGGGACGGTGACTGGACAGACTGGGATGATAAAGAGCTGGCTTCTCTGGCTCTGGCTGCCAGCTTCTGTCGCAGCTCTCTGATGTCCTTCATCAGTTCTCTCTCACTGCTGTCCAGCTGGGCCCGGCCTCGGTCCAGAGAAACTGACAGAGGATGAAGAAAACAACATACACCTGCTTTACTCATGCAAAAACTTTATTATAATACACTTAGTCTGAAATGCCCCAGCTCTAATCCTTACTGATCTTGGCGGGATGGATCACTATCACACTACACTTCCTCTGTAGATCTGCCACAAATCACTACATTATATTACAAAATCTTTTTGGTTAATTCAAAGCACTTATAAAGGAGCTAGGATCTGACTCAAATATCTTTTCTATAGCTGATTCATGTAAGCACTGCCATTGGTTTTGTTCATTTTTCATTGTAATTATGTTGTCTTATCTTGTACTGCTTGCAGCTTTTATGCATTTGCTGATTGTTTTGTGGCCAGGCTGCTCTTGGAGAGGAGATTTTATGTCTCAGTGAGTCCAAATAAATAATCCTTACATTTGCACAGTAAAACACTCTATCCAAACTGACTTGTCTATTTGACTGATGCCAGAGGGTGTACTCACAGTTGGTAGAGGTGCTTTCTGAAGGAGATTGGCTGTTCAGACACACCATGTTGGTTCCTGTCTGTCTTGTGTTTGTGGCAGTAGCAGTAAGAGCACCAGCGGTGCTGCTGCCTCCATTTACAGCATAAGAAGGAGCGGGCTGGTGGGGCAGTCCTCTGTAGGAACGTGGTGACCTCATCCTCATCTGGCCATCTGACCGAAAGGAAACACTCTTAGTTACCGTACTGGATACACATCTGGGTAACATGGGAAACTAAATGGAACCAGAGCCGGTCTTTCTTTAAGGCTGTTTGCATTGTAAAGTCAGCTCTGCGTGAATATAACAAAAAAACATTTTTATGGAAAAGTTTGCATTTATCAAATGATACAAAAGATTAAAAATTCAAAGCCAGTGCAAAGGCTACTCACTATTGTGCAGACTGCTGCTAAAGGAGACAGAGTGGACTTTACAACCGGGCAACAACAGAAATATATTTTTGTAGGGGTGAGAGAATGTAAAAGAAACCCTCCCTATACACTTACCACTGCTCAGGTATCTCACATTAGACTGCAATAATAAGAATGTGTGTGTGTGTTTATGAGTAGTAATACCTGTGTCTGCTGAAGACAAGGGCAGGTGCTGCTCCTGTAACTGGGCTCTGGTACTCATCACTTCATCCCACTGCAGCACAAAGGCAGAATCACCATACATTCATTGGAATTCAAGCAAAACAAGTGTGTCAATTTTCTTTTTTTTTTCCTTAGTTTTATCTTATTTTGAAACGTAACACTCAAGCCAATAACGCATGTAAACTGTCAGGAAGCCAAATGCACACTTGTTCTTTTCTTACCTTCCTCCCTGCCACGTCTCTCATGGTGTTTGCCAGTCTGTCCTCCTGGGCCAGGGTTTGCCTCTGAAGCTCTGCCAGTCTCTGCCTTTTCCTCTCCTGCTCCACGTCGACCCGATCCAGGCGCTCTGCCACCTCTCGTTGCCAGTCTGACTCCAGGCCCAGCTGGCACGCCTCCGCCAGGGACTCCTCCAGGGCCTGTGGGAGTGTGTTTGCATCAGTGTGTGTGTGCGCGCAGTAACAGCAGAGAATATGTGTCCATGCAACCATATGACTTTAAGGCCTTGGTATTTTCTTGTAAAGCCAGAAGGAAATCCGCATGTCAATATCCCAGGCTGACATATGCCATAATGATTACACCAGCTTGATATTGGCTCTTATTAAATGATGATGGTGTTTTTTAATCAGTGATTGACAGCTCTCTCCTCTGGGAGTGTATGTATGTATATCACTTACCTGTAAGTCTGTCTCTGTGTTGTGTAGCAGCTCTCTGAAGCCGTCCTCCTCTCTTTCTGCCCTCCTCATCCTCATCTCCACCTCGTCCTGAACCTCCCGACCCACACGCTCCTGCTCCTTCAGCAATTCCTGAGAGAAATAAATGGGGGAAAAAAATCAAGATATAAAAGAAGCTACACAGGAGGGGAAGAAGGAAAGAAAGACAGAGGGGCTTGGGAGGGAGGAAGGAGAGCTGGATGTGAGGAGTTTGTCACCTGCTCAAGTAGTTTCCTCTGAGCCTCCAGCTCCATCTGTCTGACCTCCAGATCCTGGACTGCTGTGGCTGTTTCTCGTTCTCGGAGATCCATCTATGGCAACATGATCACAACTCTAGGTTAGAAGGTGCAGTTATACAGTTCATGGCCGTGTGTGCTGCTGTCTTAGCCAAGTCTCCCCTGAAAGAGATTTTTAATCTCATTTGGACTTATCAGGTTAAATAATTTTTTTTTCAAATATCGCAACACTTCAATTACCAAAGATTACTTAGTATCAAAGCATTTCAAATATCGAAATAATATCACAAACCTTGGCCCATGCAGGTGAGAAGCTTGTGTCGGTATATATAAATATATATTTTTATAATTTAAAAAATGCGGGTAAAGTTAAAAGAGGAAAATAAAACTTTCCCAAGATGTGGTTAGCTGGTCAGGCTAACTGGGAGGCTTTAACCACCAAGTTACATAGCTGACAATATTCTCTCTCTCTGATGAAGTTTGTTTCATGATGAATTTGGATACAATACAGGGTTGACTATCACCTGTAGACCCTGGATAGTCCTACTGTTTGTTTCTCTCTGTGATCCATTTAGAAATCACTGCAAATAATGACATCAACTTAAAGACATAAGTCAGCGACTGCTGATACATATACGCAAACAGACACATTAAACTACAGCAGGAGCAGTAGCAGGGTTCCCACCTTGGGCCTGGTAAACTTCAAACTTTATGTCTTTATGAGTTTCTCAGTATATAAATGAAATATATCATGTACATGACTATTGGGAATGCTGTAACAGACTGCTGTGCACCTTTCTACTAATATCCTGGTCTAGTTTTTGTATCTGTGAGGCTCTCAGGTCCTGTTGGTGTTTGAGGAAGCGTCTTCTAGCTGCGTCCAAAAGCTGTAACTCCTTCACCTTCAGCTCTCGCTTCATGGCTGCCAGCCTGTAGGGGGCAGAGCAGTGTCATGAGAAAAGAGACAATAATGAGCAGCTGTGCTGAATCATTTTTTTGTCGCACTCAATTATAGGGGTTTTAGTGCCTGGCGTATTTACTTGGTCCTTTGTTGTGTTAGTTTTTCCTCCTCTTGTGCCAGGATTTGTCTGCGCTGATCCTCTGCCTGCTGCAGCAGCTCCTGTTTCCAAAACATTCAGTTCACTTGAGTTCACTGAGTTTCCATTCAGTAAAATTTGAATGGAAAAAAATGTAATTCATTTCAGAAAAACAAAACCCAATATCATATAATAAAATTCATCCTATGTGTAGGTTTAATTAAAAATATGTTGCCATCTTGTCTACCTGTTGTGCATAATAAGCCTCCTCTTCAGCTTGGCGACGCAAACAGTCTGCACGAAGTGCTGATACCTCCTGCCTGATGAGTGACACACACACACACACACACACACACACATTCAATGTAACACAGGTACTGCGTTGTCTGAAGAGATGTATCTTCTCTCACTACTAGCTCTAATATTCTAAAACCTTGTCTAGTTTAACTTGTATTATGATTTTTCATATTATGATTGTCTTATACTGATCTTATCTTTCCTCTCACCTCTCCCGGAGGTAC
>OMKZ01013635.1:14677-26495 GCA_900302535.1 Neoniphon sammara
CTGTCACTTTGTCAACAAAGAACTTCCATTAAAAAAATAACCTGGATTTGTTTTCGGTTTTTTGCTATCAATCATTTTGTTACAGCAGATGTCATTTTTTGAATAGCGGATATCTCGTTTTTGGAATAAAACTTCACATCACCACGGAAGCTCAGATGTCATAACTATGCATAATTAAACACTAACCAACTTTTCCTACCTCACTATACTCATTCATTTGATGATTGTCAGTCATCAAATGATGCCTTCATCAGAACGAGGTGTCACAATATAAAGTGCTCAAAACAATGGCTGTGCTAGCTGTGTGCCACTGTTTGCCTCAGCGCTGTCTCACTGGGTTTGCCTGTTTACAAGAGTGACAGGCTGATGGCTGAATGTGGTCTGAGCAATGGCGACCTTGCCTTTTACCATGGGTGACCCTCCATCTTTAATTCAGGGCAAGACCCCAAAACCAACACATTCTTTCACACCAGTACACTGTCCACGCTGTCTCCATCTGACCGTGACTTGAATAAAAGCTGCCATGCCTTCACACCGCACTGACCAGCAAGTAAACATGCAATTGTTGGCTAGGCAAGGAAGAATGAAGAAAAAAAAAAAAACTAAGGGCATAAAAAGATGCAAGGTCTGTGGCTGTGTGATTCAAAGGAGGAATGACATAGTTTATTGGATAAACAGGTTGACAGGTCAGATGGTGTTACAGGCCAAGCTTATGGCATTTTAAAGGGTCAACTCAAAAGGAAACCATAAGGACAAAGTCATGATCAAGACCATGATGCTGAGAGCTGGATGAAAAAGAATGAAATGTTTTACATAGCTGTGATAAAGCAATATTGAATACACAAACCCAAAGTTTGTTTTATGACTTTGCGTGTAGGCTCTTTTCTGTTTCAGGCTGTGAGTTTATTCACACAAGCCAAACCTACACTTTTTGGCCTGCAGGAATTGGGTCATTTGTTTGTGGCTTCAACAATCTTTGCAGGGTGCCATGATGACATTAGACATAATATTTAGAAAACAATCTTTTTAGGATGTTTTGGCCTTCACTTGTTTTGGCCTAAATAAATGCATAACCGCACGACCATTTTCGACATAGCCAAGAAAACAGCAAAGCAATAAAATCACTGAAAAACAGAACAAACAAAAAAATCTGCACAACCATGAACTGAGATGAAACAAACGGCCGGTATGAAAAAAGTTGGCGTTACAGTGTTGACTGCTTTCTCAGACAGCTCTTAACTCACCCTTGTGTGGGTAGCCTGCAATCTCCTTTCTAATCCCCATCCCCTGACCCCACCCTGCACAGCTTTCTCCGGCCAAAGAGTCACAGCGCTTCTCGCTCACAACAGCGTCGAGTCCGGCTTAAGAAGTGACCCAGAGCGTAACTAAAAAAGTCTGAGCTGTCTCAGACTCTTAGTAACTGGGGCACACAAAACACTATTACTGTGATGTGGATAATTACAGTGCAAAAGGGGGGCCTCTTAAGCATGTAATACACTCTTTTATCTTAAGAAGTCAATCTCTCTGAGGCTGACAGCTTGCAGCATATGATCCTGGTAAACAAATACTTTTGCGCGGCACAAAAGTGCCATTAAAGGCCAAAACTGTCAACACAAATTCCATTCTTACTGGGGGGAGGGAACAGAGGTGGGAGGGAGGGAGGTGCGGGAAGGAGAAGGGGAGGAGGAAAAAAGACTTGATCACTTCTGGTTGCTTTAACTTGCATGGAGGTTGTCATGGAAACATTTCTATGAAGTTAACGGGGATAAAAACAGAACGCTTTCCCATTTAATTGCCTTTAAGCTTAGTGACAGGGTCAAGTTAGCTATATATGAAAACACAGAGTGAGTAGGTTACGTAGATGGGCTCAGTGAGATGTTTAGAAAAGCGAAGCTGGTGCACCACTCCCTTGATTATTTTGCCCATTTCCCCCCCAAACATAGCAACACCTCAAGGGTTGAGCAAGCAGTCTGTTTCATTACAGAGGTGTTGGGGGATGGGGGATGGTGCAATTCAAAAGCAAATCCAAAAGTGAGCAAGAGCTGACCCATTTGTTTCACTGCCTAAGAAGCAGCTTTACTCAAAAAAATGATACGTGGATAAAATCCACTCTCTAGTGTTTTCTCAATTAGCACCTTGTCCACACTGTCACGGTTTCAACCAGAGCAAATGCAGATAAAGTTTTCGCAAGACTCTCAGAATGACAAATAAATTGCAAAACATTTTCCCCTCAACTCAGCTGGTGGTAGCAATTTTCATATCTAAGATAAAATCATGCATCAATCCGTGATCACTGAGCTGAAAGCTGAATCTTAATTTTGATAAATGATTGAAATGTATGACAGGGTATACACATTAATCCTGTGGAGGACAATTCATTTTCCTATTACCATAATGTAGAGCACGACCGCCCGATGATGAATGCAGTAATCAAAAAATGGACGCAGAGTGGGGAGAGTCAGGGTAATAAGTGCACTGCTCCCAACAACGGTCAGCTGCCATTAGTCCCCCCTCCATCTCTCCCACTGCCTTGAAAAAAAAAAAAACATAAGCATCACTTTTCTACAATACAAAAGTGACCTTGGTGACTGCACACACACCGGCTACAACATGTAAGCAACAAGTAAACAAGAGTGCATGGGTTGCTCTAAACACGCTTCAAGAAATGATTACAGTCCCTTGTTTCTTCAACAAGGGACTGATTGTGAACTGTCGCTGACATATTTCACAAGGGGCATTTATTGCGGCCCGGGCTTTGAAGAGTGAGAGCTGCTCAGTGAGGGGGGAACTGGCCCACACCTGCATAACTGAGGAGGGAACACCTGTGCACCCTGCGGCTGGAACAAAGAGGGTCGGTCCTGCTAATCCAGGGGTGAAAGCTGATCAGAGGACAGGCCCGAAGAGTTCAGCAGCTCCCACTACCTTGTTAGCCCTTCTTAAAAAAAAAAAAAAAAAAAAAGTTACATCTATTGATTTTTTTTGGGCCGCAGTGATTGCAGGAGAACAGTGGCAAGACACTGAGAGAATGATATAGAAGAACAGAGGTGAAGCTTTTATAACTGGGGTTTAGCTTAATTATTCCAAGTACAGGTCTATCTTTCTGAAAATTGATAGGCTACCAGCATCACTGTTTGTTCTGGACAACGAAACAAAAAATGGAATATTAAAATGGAGCAAGCAAGCACGGTAAGGTGTTGTCGACTGCTGATAATCATAGACAATGATCAAGCTGGTAATAAACTGATAATAATAATTAGAAGTAATCAAGGCTGCAGACTAGTTATGCTTCAGGGCTAAAAGGATTTAAGTATTTTAGTGTATTTATGCCTGAGCTTAGGAAACTGGTAATGGTGTGTGAAATATCAGCACTGATAGAAAAAAAATCATGTCTTTTAAATCTACATGCAACATCTGAAAAAAGTGTGTGTGGCACAAGTGATAACAGCATCTACAACATTGTAAGAAAAAATACAATAGTATATTTCTTAACACTGCTTTTTAAAAACTGTCATATAGGCGATTGTAATATATAAAGAGCTGAAATATGTGATACACTTATAACAAGTAATTAATTCACTGTTATTTTTTTAGTATTTTTCTTCCAATTATTGCAATACGCAACAAATTCTTGCAAACATATCTATATTGTCATATGAATATATTTTAGATATTACATAGCACTAAGGTGCACACTTTATGGAATTACATGTACACTTAAACAATGCAGACATATTAAGTAAAAATCTAACCATCAAATCATCATTAACATTGCCTGAATTATTGAAACAGGTAATGTTAAAGATACAGTTTTGTAATCTGCGGCATTTCCCGTTGATGGCAAATGAAAAAATCCCTTCTATGCACTTTGCAAACAGCCTCACTTTATTGTGGAAAATGATAAAACAATACGCAGACGGGCAACAATAAGTCGGCTTTTCAAAAGTCAGTGGTCAGCATTCAGACAGCAAGGCACAGTCTGGACAGTGCCGTTTGAGGGTCCTAACATAAAAGAACCGACTATTGTGCAAAGTGAAACATGTAACAGCTGCTCTGCATTTAAAAACACATAGGAAGTCCATATGTTACGTGTAAATAATTATGTTGCCTGCCGACTAGCAAAAGCGCTGGATAACACAGGACAAACTTGTGGCCAGTCCACTTCCTAATTCAAGTGCAGTGGACAGAGAAGTAAAAGCTCAAAGAGAGTGGAAAGAAATAAAACACTTGCGTGGAAAAACTTACCACAAAAAATGGCAGGTATATTTCCCTCTTGGTAAAGTCAAAGGGACACACCAGGTGAGAAGTCGTCGTCCTCTATACTTGCAGAGATCTTCACACGTGACTGTCCAAGTTCACCATAACGCAGAGAAAATGAACAACAAGCTGCAGAGTAAATAAAAAGCTCAAATATTCCTCCGCTGGGCGCTGCTGTCGGAGACACACACACACTCTCCTGCTGTCTTCCGTCAACGCTGCTGTTATTACTAATGCAACAGAGGAAAACCAGTACACTGAGTCCTGTTTGAATGACGCGCAATGCGAAGAAGAAGCGGCTTGTTTTTTTTTTTTCCTCCTTTTGCGTTACGATTCAAACACACATCAAGCTGTATCCCAGCAAGCAAGTATATTTGGGACTAGAAACCCCCCCAGGGGAGGCACTTGCTTGTGCGCGGAGGTGTGTGTTGTTATTTTTGGGCGTACTGCGACCCCGTGTGACGTCAGGTCCACCTGCTATGTAAACAAAAAGTATTTTAAAAAAAAGTTTGTTGCCCCTCTTTTATAAACATTTTACCTTTTTTCAGTTTTACTCGTGCAGCTGAACCGCCTTATCCAAGCGTTCAGCGTTTTGCTCAAGGACGCTTCGACAGGTTGTTCGTGGGGATTGAACCTGTAACCTTCCGGTCACGGGACGGTCCCTACATCAGTTAGATAAGCAAATAGTGCGTCCATTTTTGCATTTGCAAAACGTGTGCTCACATGATGGTGGCTTTGTCCAGATCTAGATTTTATAGAGTCGCGATATTGCAAAGGCGTGTGCAAGTGGGAAGCCCATGGAAAAATTCACTATAATACTCCTATAATGTTCCTCTAATATTTCAACAGGGACTTGTAGTTTGTCTGTGAGTTTGAATGACCTTGTTATACTTTATGGTATTTTTATCTAATGGTATCGCTATGATATTCCTATAGGGACTTATGGTTTTCCTGTGGTATTTGTATAGTATCCGTCTAAAACGTATTATAGTTCTTTCCTCGAGCTCTTTCCCGTAAGGGAAAAAGCCTGCTGGGACTGTTGAAAATTAGGGTAAAGGAAATACACCGACAGAAAATTTAAACTAAATTATTGGCTGTAATTATCGCCTGTTTCAAAGGAGGAACAAAATATACTCACCAGCTTATAAGTGAGAATGGCAAAGTATAGGCTACTCAGCACAGCAATCGATTTTGGCATTTTGATTCACAATATACACACGATTTGCAAATATGCATGTTCTACATTTAGTAACGTATCAATTTGTAAAGAAAAGATTACCGCTGACTATTATTTCTAAGTGTAAACAGGCAACTATATGCGTGAACAGATAAGACTATTTACCACTTAATATTATTAGGTTATTATTTTAATTTAAAGAATCAAATTCATATATTCATGTGAAAACGAGGGCAAATATTAATTTGATCAAATAAATTCACTTATAAATAACTTTATATACAGAGGCAAGATGCACTACGACTTTGACTGAAGGAATGTCTGTGGTCCATCCTTTCATATTTTAATGGATCGATTTAATATATTTAGAAATTTAACAGTAGATCCGCAACCCTTTATTCATTGAATAGGCAAAAATGCGAAACATGTACTTTAAATTTCCCTCTCTTTTCTCTCTCTCTCTCTTTTTTTTTTTTTTTTTTTTTGTAACTGCTAAGAGGTTGACGGTCAAAAAGTGAATGACCACGTATTTATTCAGGCTCTTGAAAATACAGGAAAGAGGGGTTGCAAGTTTTAAAAAATTTATGAAATACGGAAAGTGATCCCTTTGTCCCATTCTTTCAAATATCTTGATTTTATTAGGGTATTTATGAATTTATTGTATAGGGAATTACTGATTTTGACAACAATTGTGATTCATGCAGGAATAGGCGGTTTGTATTTCCTTTTCAAAGTAGAGAAAGCCTTGATTACAGTCTGTGGGTATTACCCCATCTGTCAATATGAATTTGGAATCCGGTATAAAAGCGGTGCTTCTTTTCTGGTCACTAAAAACACACAATATTCAACATCTTGTTGGCATTAATATAATCCCTCCCCAATTGGCCTGCTGTTGATAAATGTTTCTTGTCATGCCTTTACAAGGAATTATCCTACACCATTTCCATATGTCCAAACTGCACTAAAAGATCATAACAGAAAAAATGTCACAACCAAATGTAAACTCAAATCAGTCATATTTGTTGCTTTAAAAACATACATTGTTCCATCTTAAAATACCAAAGGGACGGACCTATAAAATTGTCTAACATGATCTCTAATGGCATGATATATATATATATATTTTTTTTAACAAATTTTAATTGCTTGTAAATATTCGATCATGAATAGTCTTAAATGGGAGGAAACAGCATCTCGGAAGTGATGGGCACAAGAAGGGAAAAGAAGTAATGTGGCCAATATGTGGGAATTGTGGTGTTTTGCTGCCACCTACTGGTCAACTTGTAGTAGTCCATTCAAGTGAACACATGGCTGTGGGTGACACTCATTTAGAAACCCCGATCAGTTCTTTTTTCTTTTTTCTTTTCTTTTTTTTTTCACACTATATTGAAAGATCTTTCTCCAACATTGCCTCAACAGATGGGACTCATTATCACATAAGGCATATAAACTAAAAACTGCATTTGGTTTAAGTGTCTTCTGAGAAGCATTTTGGTCTGATCATATAGTGCCATCTGCTGATATACATTAGACATAGTAGTGTACAGTTGAGGATTCAGTTGAGTTTTGTATTAAATTGAGATAGCCAGTATTGGGAATAATATGACATTTGCTCTTATAAAACAATTAACAATACAACAAAAGCTGTGGCAGCCGGTATCCTAATTGTTTTTTGACACATTTACAATATGCACACAGACTAAATTCTCAAATTGTTATATGTATTTAATGATGATCTTCACAAATTCATATTCAAAAAGGTCTAATAGCTTTGTACACTCTTCAGTTAAATTCCTCATATTTATTTGTTTTAACAAAATTTGCAAAAGACTTTCTGTGCTACTATCTCAAGATTAAAATCACAATTAACAAGCTAAAGAGAGCCAGTTTGGCTTCAGAATGCAGAACACAGGATTCTTTGAGGACAAAAACCTGTCCACATACTTGTGAAGGATTGCATAACCAAGCACAGCAGTATGTTTACAAGAGTTATTGGATTTTTGGGTATTGTTAAAGCGCATATCTAGGATTAGTTCAATTAAACTTCCTATCTGAGACTCATACACACACACACAAACAGAAACTGTGTCCGATCTGCAGAGTAGATAGCATAGCAACATGTAATGTCCAGTTTTCTGTCCCAAGATGCAATGAACCAAAAAAAAAAAAAAAAAATTTGAGTCTGCCTCTAAAGGAAATGATATGAGAGGATGTGAAGAGATATTTGACCCAAACAGCTGCAATATTTCCTTAACACAATAGCTTTTCCAGCACAATGATGCAAATAATAATAATAATGTGATACATTATTGATCTCAGCAGGGAAATTCCATTTTCTTGTAACTAAACAGGGAAGTCAGCAGCAGGACAGCTGCAAGTGGAAAATCAATATCTTGCTGAAGAACACAAAAGTTGGTTTGATCTCAAAGGATTAGAAAGTTGAAGCATCAAATTAATGTTACCCCTTGTCAATAATTGAAGAGTTTCCAAAATATCATATCCAGCACCTGACAACTATAAAAGGATTCATCCCATGAAATAATAATAAATTACTGTGCATTACCATATACTAGGTAATTTATGATGACAAAATAAGTTTGACAGATGCCCTGCAGTTTATACATATTCAGTTCATGCAAGGGTAGATACAGTATGTTTTAAAAATGAAATCTTCAAATAGACACTTTAATCAAACTAAAACAATGAGTAGTTTTAGTGATGTTGAGAACTTACATTGTGAGCAACAGATAAATCAGTGCAGGCAATTAATCAATGAATTATGGGCATTTTTCAGTGAAGTGGATGACCAGCATGCTTTATTAAATTACTTACTTTTTGGTTTAATATCCAATGAAACCAAATACGTAAATGCAAAAGTAAAGTCTGATGAATGTTGCCAGGGATTGGGATTTTTGTGCCCTCTTCTGCTAATCTTTAAAGAGGTTCCCGTTCCCTCGGGCTTGACGCTGTCCAGCTTTCTATATTGACATTTACAGAACAAGGTGGAAAAATGATAAAAATTAGGAACCAAAAGACATAAATGCAATATGGAAAGATAACTGCAGAAATATCAGACATAAGCCACCAATAAGTACATGTATGCGAGTAAAAAGGTTCTGCTCACAGACACATGGCTGTTGCTGGCATTGAACATTTCGTGCCTTTCATGCAAGAGTTCCACTAACCATCAGGCCATCCTGTTTACCACAGACAAAAATAACTGTCATAAACTGTCAAATCTACATCTAAGCCAAGGGAGCAGACCCCTGTGGAACAGATATTTCAGCTGTGACATCCCACATCACTTAAACTCATTTAACCCTTTTCAGACAAATGAACATGGAGAGTTCAAGATGTGCACAAGGAGAGAGTTCAATCCTGGGTCAGTTACTGGTCATCCCCATCATCACCCATATATAACAGGTACCACACAGCACCACCAGCCACCATAGGTTAGTATGAATACTACTCACTTGTAAATAATTTTCTTAATTTATTAGTTGGCAGTGAAGCATACTGAACACAGCCCTTCATAAGTAATTGGACAATCATGCTGTTGTCTCTTACTCCTTCATTTTGTCATTCTCTTATTACTTTGAATGTAAAATGTCAAGGACAGTGAGGTTTAAGTGCAGATTGTTAGTTGGGATTTGGGAGCGCTTTCACATCCAAAATAACAAAAGTACAAAAGCTACTGTCCGGATTGTAACGTTCATATTTATTCTTGTAAGTGCAATAAGTGTTTTTTTATTCCTTTTCATAACTAGGAGACATATTGTGAAAGGATAACTGACTTACCCTGCTCTAGTTATATGTGTCCTATTAATAGGCCTGGCTCAGACTCACAATGTTCAGCTGTAACCGGACTCCATCTGTCAAGTCACGTCCGCGCCCCGTCCTCCCTTCTACAGTATCACTGCAGCCAGGCTTGGGGCACTCTGTGCTGTGCCATCCTCCAAGCCAGACAGACGGCAGGACAGGCAGACAGGCCCCTCTGTTTTCTACACGCAAAACCGTGGCCTCTGACGTGCTTACACCTAATGGAGGCTCTATACACCCCGACCTGGGAGAAGGATAGGGTGACGGTGGTGGAGGAGGAAGACAAAAGGGAAGTAGAGGGAGAGGGAGGAATGGAGGCCTCGCCTCCCATGAGCTCCACGGATGAGGAAACAGAGGAGGACTTGGAACCGGAGCCCCCGTCCGTGATCCGCAGGAAGGTGTCGTTCGCCGATGCATTCGGCCTGAACCTGGTGTCTGTCAAGGAGTTTGACAACGCTGACGTGACAGAGCCGGCGGTCAGCGAGCCTCCTGAGAGGGAGGTGATCAATCCCTCAGAGGAGTTCTACCTGTCCTGTCTGTTTACGGTGCCCTCCACCCCAGAGGAGCTGGACCAGAGGCTGCAGGAGCAGAGGATCGAGCTGGAGAGCATTGAGCTTCTCTCAGGAACCTCCACCCTCCGAGGCATCATCAGGGTGGTCAACCTCTGCTACCACAAGTCCATTTACGTCCGGCTCACCCTGGATGGCTGGGTCAGCCACTTCGACCTGCTGGCAGAGTACGTGCCAGGATCCAGCGACAGAAAAACAGATCGGTTTGCCTTCACGTACTCTCTGGTGCCTCCCTTTGACAGAGACGGGATTAGAGTGGAGCTCTGTCTGCGTTATGAGACACCGGTGGGCACTTTCTGGGCAAACAACAAGGATTTGAACTACGTGATGTTCTGCCAGCAGAGAGTACAAGCGAGGGAAGTGAAGGCAAAAGAGCAAGGGCCTCAACTGCAGGAAGAGAGCGCCAGCCTCAAGAGCAAGAGGAGCTGTCTCAAACCTAACAGGTAAGACAACCTGCTGGTGACTCTACTTTAAAACATACAGTAACCCTGCTGAGCCATTAATGCAATCCAAACAGACAGGAGGCCTCATCACCCATTCACAATTGCTACCATTACATGGTAATCAATATTCAAATAACACTGGGATCATTTGGAAGAGTCCCAAGCTTGAAATGTGTTGTAACTTATTTGGTGCCTTATTAAACCTATTTTGTGTCCATTTCTTGCTCTGAAGTGCTGGCACTCATGATAGCAAGTAACTTATTTTATACATTATATGGCTTCCCACTGGTTCTATTTCAGGCAGTTTGGCTCTGTCACTCCCAAACATATCAAAAAAGTAAAGATTTGGCAATCTCTAATTACATCATCTGAAATCTCCAAGACTAGACTGGCAGAAATCAGCCAGACATGGAGGAAAGAGAGGCCCCACATGGCTGCCATTTGTCATAGGAGGAGAATCTCATATTTGACACAGAGTGGGATATTTCAACTGGGATTTTTAAATTGCCCAGAAAATATAAATCCCTCGTCATTATGATGACTGATGCAAGTCAAATTTACTCACTGAATCGCCATTGTGTTTACAGTAAACTACTCTGTAACTGTTTGGACTCTGTGACACATACCACTCATTTAAGATCAGGTGTCTGTCCAGATTTCCATGACGTCTAACCTTAGCAGTGTGAGAACGATATACCTACTCTATCCTTATTCGCACCAATCTCCACATCACCAGCCCATTGTTATTTTCATGCTTTAGAAACTATATTTCTTTATTATGCATATTTTTCTACTGCCTGAGGATACAGTGCTATATTCATACTGACACAATGTGGTGTAATTTTGCAGTATGTTTGTTTCAGAGTCTGGTTTAGTGTGATGCAAATGTGCTAATGCAGCACACAAACTTATATGGATCTATGACACTTTCAAATGTTGCTGGCAGAGTTGCATGCTGTTTGTATGCAAACAGGATCTCAACTTATTGGCATACACTTATTAGGACCATAATCTTTGTGGGGCTAATACAGATACAGAGCAGTATGAGTGAATTGGAATAAAAACCCAAATTCAGCGTACAAAATATTAGGGCTTTCTGCTCCATAAAACTGATTAGGTGAATCCAACTGAAAGCTCTGATCCTCTGTATACTCCACTTTAATCATGAAGATGAGAGGTACTGTAGATGAGCACACAAGTTGAAGAAGAATTTTTAAGCCCTGAGACAAGTGAGACATGGTTTATGTGAAAGATGGTGCAACTCAACATGGCCCTGTTATTTTGAACATTCAGTGCAGTTTGACCACCCCATGCCCCAGAATCCCTTATTATGTAGGTAAAACTATAGAGCATAAAATATATAACAGCTTGGAATCAAATCATTCAGAATGTAAATATCATTATCTTGAATGAAGACATACTGGGGCAGAGTGTTATTTGATATTGTTGATTTGACATTGTTCTGCCTCCAAAACATATTAGAGTTCTGTAATGTCAATCCTATTGTATTTGAACCACAGGAGGGGAAGTGAAGACGAAAAGACAAGTGAGACCGT
>OMKZ01013635.1:26517-44423 GCA_900302535.1 Neoniphon sammara
GGTTGCGTGTGTGTGTGTGTGTGAGCTTGTGCGTGTGGGTGTGTGTGTGCGTGTGTGTGTGTGCGTGGGTGGGTGTGTGGGTGGGTGTTTCGCTCTACGTGCATGTGTGCATGTGTGCATTTGTATGTTTGTGTGGGTGGGTGTGAGTGTGTGATTGTGCATACTCATGTTAGTGTGAGTGTCTGTTTGAATGTGTGTATAACATGAAAGTGTGCATAACATAAAAGTGTGCATGCAAACTTTGAACCTTGCGCTTGTAAATCTGAGTCTCTGAGTCATTTATTTTGCAGAAGCAGCTGCCACACGGAAAGCAGAAGAGGCTGACAGGAAGGCAGTGGACAGCACAGAGATACAGTCTATACTGCACCATGAAGAACAAAAACCTTCGGTGAGATTTATTAATATCTTGGAAGATGGATAGCGTGAACAGTTTTGAAACACTAATATCAGCCATAAATAAACACTACTTAGTGCAAAAACCACAAAACAGCTCATTTAATAAATGCAGTGTAAGGCCACAAAAGTTCAAATACAACCCTTATTTGTCTCCAAACTGTAGATAGAAACAGAAGTGCTCATGTCTGTGCTCTTTCTGCGGTAGTGCAAATGATAACTGAGCCAGAAATGTATGCTGGTGTAACATACTGTTCTGTACTGCACGCAGTGAACTGCAGAAGCCGATAGCACGACGGCTGACCTGACACTTGAGAAGATGCTTTACATTTCCTGAGATCCCTCACGTGTAAACTATTAATAACACCTGCAACCTGTTGCTTGTAATTGTGCAGTAAATGTGATGATGTAAACAAAAATAGGCTTATGGGCAGAGGTTGCAACAGCATTGCAATGCATTGCATCATTGCAGTAACATTTTATTTCAAAGAACATTTCATGAATGGCTCATGAAGGACTTTAAATCACAGAACTACACAGTTGATAAAATAATTGATTGTATCCCAAATACTTATTTCATGCCATGCAGTTGATATTAGGATTTAGTGTGGTTGAGGCACCTAAAAAACAACCTTTATGCTTTTAGTCTTGTGTTATGGTTCAAAGTAGTTTAAACATGCACACTTAGCTTGAACTCTGACCTTGTCTTTTTGATTGGCAGGTGGAGAGCATAAAATGCCGAGACAGAGTAGCACATTTGGCAGGTGTGCAGGACTATTTCTCCCAGAGGAGGCAGCAAGCACCAAAGGCCTGTTCAGCTGACTCAGCCAATGGCCTGGCAGACACCCAACCACAGAAACTACATCACCACTCAACTATGCCAGCTCCATGGGGCAGCTCGACCAGCTTTTTCCGTATCTGCCATAAGAAACGACCCAACCGGAATCCACAGGTCCTCACCTACCATCAAATTCCACTGCTCACACTGGACTGGAGCAATGATAAACCACAGCATTTGGGAACTGCTGACGGAGATGATATCTGGACTGGTGGAATTAAACAAAGACCCTTGACAAAATCTTCAAAAGAAAGTGTTGACAATACGCCGTCTGTGAGCGAGCTGTGGGAGGCCTTTCTCAACGGCACAGACGAGAATATGGATGAAAAAACCTCTGTGTGCGACAAATGGCAGGCCTTTCTTGATGGCCCAGACTGTAAGGATCATTCTGGTCTTCCAGAATCAGTGTGGCTGCAGACAGCAGCATCGGTGTCCCCCTCAAACCACAAAGAGGAACCCCAAAACCGATATGCAGTAAGTGAGGAACAGCACGCGTTTCAGGTGGGTACAGCTACACCTGCCCACGAGCATACACACACCTCAGCTGGGTGGCAGCCGGTGTCACACACTTCCGCAATGCTGTCGGCTAATGCCACCTTGAACGCTGAAGAGCAGCAGCCGGCAGAGGTGTGTGTCGGCACCCCAAGAGATGACAACGTAGCAGCCCACGATGCATCCCAAAAGGCAGAGACAAGCTTTGTAACAGACACTCTCCAGGAATTTGGCCTCACGGGGGCAGCGCTTGTGTCCGAGGGTTCTGTTGACAGTTCGACTCAGTGGCACAAGCATACGTTCTGGGAGAGAGAAAGAGAGGGAAAAATAGTAAGAGCAGGAGCAGGAGGAGGAGATGAGCCCCTCTCACCCTATATAGCTGACTTGGTAACAAGCTCTGGGGAGACAGGGACAACAGAGATGACAGCAATGACAGAGTCTCAGAATGCCAGCGCTGTTGATAGGATCTCACAGGGAGCAAGGCTGGCTGAGGGTCTTTCTTCCAGCGGGGAAGGGGAGGTTACAGGTACTGCACACAATGCGACGGATGACACGCTGGCATTTAGGGAGACAATCAGACAGGGGACAAAGGATAGGGGCAGGTTTGTCTTATTCACATCCAGACAAGGAGTGGAGGAAGGGTTCATACCAAACTGCACGGACGAGAAAGTACATACAGCAAACGCGATATTTAGGCCACAGGAATCAGAAGAGTGTGAAATCTCCCAGAGGTATGCAGATGAAAAGAAATGTGAGGAATTCAGGCCGAACCAAAATAGCGAAAACGCATTAAAGCAGAATGAGACAGATGAAGTTGAAATGAGATGTGCGCGGCCACATGCAGATGAATTTGAACCAAACCAAACACATCAGGGAAATTTCAGGCAAAGCCAAATAATGGCAAGCGAAGTCAAATTGCAAGAATCGGGGCATGATGAAGTGGCATCAAATAACAAAGAACTGGAAGAATTCAAGAGGGCAAAGACAGTAGTGGAAGTTTTACATTGTGCAGAGAGCAATGAGCCAACAAGACAAATTGGCATAGAAGTTGAAATTAGCCAGGAAACAGATGAAGAAGCATGGCAACATAATGAAAAAGCTTTACAAGTGAATTCCTCAGTCAGACAGTGGGGAGACACAATGATTTCAAAAGCCCTTGATAAACAGTCAAGGCCAAATGCAGCGGCTAAGGAGCTACACACCCACGAGGAAAAAGAGGAGGAGAACTTGACACTGACACAAACAGAAGAAAGCGAGGAAATTAAAACTGGTGAGACAGGTGAATGTGTATTAATTTCAAATCAAACGGAGGAAGGTGCAAACAAGAGTCATGCTGCAATAATTCAGATAGATCAAGGGCCCTGCAGAGGAATAAACACATCAGTACAAACACAGGAAGAAGTATTTAGGGAAACACAAACAGCAGAATCAATAGAAACCGAAAAAGTCTCGAAAAGTGACCAAGAAGGTGACGGACCGAGAGCTTTACAGATAGATGAATGCAAACCAAACCCCACAGAGATAGCAGAATTGGGGTGGACCCAGACACAGGGAGATGTTAAGAGTCAAAAAGAGGAGGATGTAGGCGGCAAGATAAACCCACAGCAAGATGCAGCGAAGGAGAGGCTCGCAAAGAAAGACATTTCGCCAGACCTTCAGTACCAACCTGAGATATTAAAAGAGATAGAGGAAGATATGAATCAGAGAGGCAAGGATGAGAGGGTGAGTCCAGGAAAGCTGAAAATGGAAGCAATGGAGGTGTTGATGGGTGATCCGGGGAGCACTCATGAGGAGGGTAAGCAAAAAGCTGAATTGAAAGAGTTGCCAGCAGAAGAAGTTGAGAGCTCTCCACACATTGAATATAGAGCATTCTCGGAGGGAACAAAAGACCCTATCAGCACCGGTGATATCGTAGCACTTGAATTGATAGAGCCAGGTGCAGAGTGGATATTCACAGAAGGACTTGGACAGGATTTGGTCGAGGGGATTTCGGGAGAGGTGTTAGATTGGAAAGATGATGTACATGCCTTTGAGAGTGACAGGAATATTGTAGAGGGGACGGAGGGCGGCCTAGTAGATCTGCCCGGTGTTATACATGACAGCCATCTGAGAAAGGTTGAAACTCTCTCTGAGCAAGATCTGAATGAGGCATTTGACTCTGGTGTGTTCTCCCTCACAGAATTAGAAACAAATTTTACGGATGGTCTCTATCAAGGCCTCAGCCAATCTTCAGCGATTAACAGTGATGAATCAATTCAGAGTAGCCAGTCACTGACTAAAACAGCCGAAACTCTTAGCTTGCCTGGGCCAAATGTAGAGATTAACCCTTCAGGGGCGGGAGCTACTGAGTCAGATGTTCCACCAAGGCTACATCAGAGCCCACCCTTACCTGAGAAAGATCAAGAAAACCTCAATCAAATAAAAGAAAGATCAGTCTCTTATCAGGAGATACGCAGCCAATCAGAAGACTGTGTGGCTGTCCAAAAAGAGCGATTTAATCAACCGGCCCACCTATCCCACGAGAGCCTGAATTCCTCTTCGGAGAACACGGACCAGGCTAGAGTTCTCGTATGGTGGAGTGTGTTATACTTCCTGAGTCATGTAGCGAGAACTCTAATCTGCGCCCTCCTAGTTGCTGCATTCTTTGTCATTACGCTCCTCTATGACTTCCCAGCATGCTTTGCTCTCTACATATTTTCGTTATGCTGGTGGTTTAGTCAGTGGAGGCATCGGGCGACCGTGACCAAGGGGATGGTGGGATAGGCTGGGAGTTGTGAGAGAGGAGAGAAAATGGTGAAGGTGCTATGTGTAGGTTTTCTGAACATCAGTATAGGCCTCAGAAGTCTTAAGTAATGTTGACAACAAACCTATTGTATGTCCAAATATGAAATTCCGGATCAAACACATTTTCTCTGTGGGGAAAAAACATGAGGTTTTCACATAAACATCTTTATCACAGTAACTGATTTAATCTGGGATTTAAAACTTAGAACATTTTTATCTGTATACTTCTCTCTCCTAAATGGGACTGGATCCACTGAATTGTGCTGCTGCTCTCTAATAAAAATAATTATTTTGATAACGAAAAACTAACATTGTTGTTCCCATTAAATAGGTCACAGCTGGTTGTTCAGTGACTGGTGTCTGGCTAAATTTAGGCATAGAATGATTCTAGCTTGCTACTGAGACAACTGGCTAGCTAACTACCAAGTTGATTTAAAGAATGACAATTAAAGTACTAAGAGGGGGAGAATCACTACAACTCCGGTCTTGTGCAGTGTTTTTTTTTTTTTTTTTCCCCACATACAAGTCCCATTCACTTCTTCCATAGACAATCAATTTTTTGATCCAGAATAACCTCTGAGGCCTATATCATTGTCAAACTACTTGGGAAATCTTAGTATATCTAAATAAATGAGACTGTAGTTGAGGTGAATGGTAACCTCTTACCTCTTTTGCACACCAGTGGTATTGTTAAATTTAGTGTTTCTCAGAACAAACCCTCCCTTCCCCATAAACACTGTTACTTCCTGTCACACAGACGATGTTGTTTTGTGTACCCGTCCCTCTCTGGGATCAGCCCATTTGTTTGTTTTATCTTTGGCTTTGCTGAAGATGATAAACATGTTGGAAGTGATTTTTCCATCTGCCTTTCAATGCTTCATGCACCATCTGCCACTGACAAAACTCAAACTAACTTAACTAAAATGTTTCTGTTTATGCTAGAAGAACAGCGCCCCCTTACTGTTTTCAGCAAACTTCCAGTGAAATCGGACTTGGTCGCACACAATGTAAAAATGCAGTGTAGAGGCTGCCAGTCTTCTCAGTGAGGGTCTCATTTATTTACAGTAATTATACTAATATCCCGAAACTAATATGGCAACAGTTTATTGATATCAAGATGGTACATGTAGCACCTGTCATGTGTGTGTTTGATTGTGTTTGGTTGTGTTTGATGTTTGGTTGATTCTTTTTTTTTTTTCAGATCCTCAGATTATTTCCCCAAATTAGTGGATCAGGAGAGGTTTGGCTTTGCAAACCAAACCTGTTCACTGAAAGCATATACTGTATGTTAAATAAATAAATAAATAAATAAAAATCATGGCAATGATAAAACATTGCTTCTTTGTAAGGTTTATGAAAGAACCAAAATGACATTTGTCAAACATTGCTGGTAGGAAGCAGTTCAAATGATCTTAAATTTATATCAGGCACTTCAACATTGAAATGAAATTAAAGCAATTGATTTGATCAATTGATTGATGATTGATTTTTTTTAACTTCAAATTCACCTTCTAAAGTTGAGCTCATTGTGAGCATTTGCTGAATATTTGCAAACTGTTATCCCTGTTGTGTGTATGATGTGTTTATGTTTTTGCTGTGTTTTATGGGCCCAATATTACTTAACACAGTGTACCAAATGTAACAAAGTGACAATATGTTTTATTCCAGTAGATGAAGAATGTGTGATGTTGAAGGATTGAAGTTTTGAAACATTTTACTTTTCTTGCTTTTCTTCAATAAAAGAAATTCATATGACTCAAGAAACAATTTCAAACTTTTATTTGGTCTCCTTGTAAGATAAAGGAAAATAGTTCTTCAGTATATGGATTTCTTCTGTATTTTTTTTTCCATGCAGTGTTTTATACATGATGATGCCATCTCTGGGAAATGGAGTCAGTAGAGGTAGTGAGGAAACAATCAGTTCTTTTCCAACAAAAGTGATAAGTGGCTCATTGAACTTTTGGGGGGGCAATTTAGCTTTACTGGATAGTTAGAGTGGAGAGAGAGAGGAAATAAAGGGGTGGCGGCGGGGGGGTTACATGCAGCAACAGGTCTGAATCGATCCCACGCCTCTGTGTTCATAAAGACATGGTACTTGTTCACCGTGGTGCTCCCATCAGACATATCTTTTATTTGTATATAGAAAATGAAGCACTAATGCTAGTTTTTTTTTCATATTTTCACGATTCTGTGGCTTCTGGTTTATTTTTTTGAAATACTACTGCCCCCTCCTGGCCCAGGTATTTCCTTGTACCATGTGGTGTGTTCGTTGACGACCTTTAGTAGGCGGGATGATGCTACACCATCTGACTGTTGGCTTTGGCACCTGTCAGCTAAGAAACCAGAATGATTCATTTGTTCAGTCATTGCAAATTGCTCTGGATGCAAGTGTCAGCTATAGTGTAAATCTGTATCCCTAATGCTAATCTGTGTTAATACAATTGTTCAGCTTTAGTGGAGACACAGTCTAGTGTATATGTGAGGCTTTACTGGCATCAGACCTTATATGAGCCTTCTGCATTCATCTGCTGTCTGTGGTGTAGTTTGAAAAGGTCACGTGCTCTTGTTGGCTGTGGTTCACAGACAGAGTGTTTATTTTCAGCAGCCGTATACTCTTTCAATATCACTCATTTGAGCAGATAACTTTGACCATCAGATGACCTCCTTTGCAGACACGTCAGCAGTTCCTTCTAGTTGGGCGTGGACATTGCTATAAAGGTAGCAATTTGAAGGAACTCATCAAATTAACAAAAAAAAAAAAAAATTAGCCTCTAAAAAGCAAAATTCTGACCCTGAGAACTTTTTTAAAGGGCATCATCATTAGAAAGATGCCTCAGTCAACATCAAGAGTTTCTGTGCAGCTGTGCACTTTTATTTTTTTTTATCAACCAAATTAAACGCCGATTATCAGATGAGTCCAGCCTTTGAACTCGTTGCAGTGTGCCTTTGGTGTAAATGACATGGGCCCCCGTCTTTGCTGCTGTCTCTAAGGCGTCATTTATCCTTACAACATCAGTGCCAAGTCACAAGAGTTGGAATGCAGTCAAATTCACATAGCACACAGGCCATCTAATCCCTGGTGCTTATGTGACTTATAATTGTTGCATTAAAACTCAGCCAATAAAGATATACCAAGTGTGTCTTTCCAAGAAGCTACCCTTTTTACACAATGTGACACCACAAGTAGTACCAGTTTACAGGATGTATTATTGCATGTTAACTTCATTAGTTTATTAGGATTCCCATTAGTTGATATCCAGGTAACAACTATTCTTCCTGGATTCCGCAAAGAATAAAACAGAGAAAACAATTAAGAAACAAGACACAGAAGACACAAGTTCAAATGCAATTCGTGATCTGGTTGTAGTGATCTAATGTCAAAAAATGCAATCCGTTACAGTGAATAAACAAAACCGACATCATTAATTCAAACACATAGAAATATGATTGAAGGGAAATGAGGCCTTTTGATAATGAAAGCCTGATCTAACTCTGAAATAACAGATAAGCCTATTTGCAGGTGATATTTCGGTACTTCTGTGATACTTCTTGCAGTTTGTACAGTACAGTAGAATATACGGCCTGTTTATTGTCTTGTGAAGCCAAGGAGTCATATTTTGTTACTGAGCTGGAGTGATGGATTATGTTGCTAGTCACAATTTTACGCAGTTAATCTTTAATTAGTAACAAATGACATTTGAAAAAAAGCTTCTCTACAGCTTGAAGTGTATGGGGTGGGTGTGTGCATGGTGTGTGCAAGGGTATATTCTTAGTGTATGTGTGTGTCTGTGCATGTGCATTCAAATGTGTGTGTGTGTGTGTGTGTGTGTGTGTGTGTGTGTGTACCTGTGCATGTGTTTTTGTCTGTGTGAATATGTGTGTGCATGTGCTTGTGTGTCTGTGTAATGAGGACAAGACAAATAGCCCAGCAAGCATTTGATGATTGACAACATGCAGAGGGCAGTAACGTCCATCCTCTTAGGTTTAAATGACATGTAAGTTCAACCGTGAGGAAAACAAAAGCTTAACACTGGTACTGGCCACTGTATCAATCCATTCAACACCGAAATATTTAATGAGAGCGATGTCATAGATCATTTTTCCATTGACACCTCTGTGCCTCGGTATGTGTGACAATCCACCACTAGCGGAGAGATGTCTTGTCACTGTATGCGTTAGATAAAGCCGTGCTTTGAGTGACACTGCAGTTCAGTAGAAGTCACTTGATCCCGTCTGGGGTATGCTGACCTTTTGTAAGCTGGCGCCAATCCCACGCTGGCACCTTTAGTAAACTGGCCAAAAGCCAATGTTGGCACAGCAGAAGGCTACTCTTCACAGGGCATTGCTGTGAGAAGGCACAGCGCAAACTGGCAAATCTAGTGTGCAGAGGAACAGGGAGTAGTGAATACCAAGAAGCTGCATTAAGCTGCATTATGGCAGTACAGAATGTGGTTTAGCTTGAGGTGCAAGGCTACTGGGGTTACTCCCCATAGGTGACAGCGTTACATAAACTATCTCACATGCCAACATGTAAATTAATCACTTTCACTGGGCAACTTATCATGATGGGAACTCCAAAAGACACCAATCTATTATAAAAATAAGATGGCTGAATATTCTTAAAATAAACGCCACTAGGATGAAGGCAACACTTCATTCCCTGAAACTGTTGAAACTAGCTGACTAGCACTGGAAAAAGTTCAAATAGCCTCACTCCACTGGCAGCTTTTCACGTTTAGAGAAAGATCAGATTCTAATCTTCAATGTCAAATCACTTTTTAAATTGGATACATTTGTTTTGCTGCTTAAAGCACAAGCTATACCTTTACCCTCGGTTCATATCAGGTCATTTATGTCCCTGATTGGGACCAGGAAGACATGTTAATTGACTCCCTGGATCACACTCTGAATCTTATGATACCAGTCTTAACTAAAAAGAGATCATCACGCGTCATGCTCTCCCTCTCTCCTCTCATATTACTCTGTGTGTGTCTACGTGCATGTGTGTGTGT
Source organism: Neoniphon sammara (assembly GCA_900302535.1). NCBI lineage: Eukaryota > Metazoa > Chordata > Actinopteri > Holocentriformes > Holocentridae > Neoniphon > Neoniphon sammara. The sequence continues at coordinate 36,037 of OMKZ01013635.1, forward strand.
GTGTGTGTGAAAGAGAGAGAGAAAGAGAGAGACAGGCAGAGAGGTGAACTATAAAAAGGCTCTTGCTATCATGTGAGAGATATTCTCAGGCGGGCTTTCGGGTATTGAGTATTAGACACAAGCTTCTCGTGGCCCGATTTCCATCATAGTTCCATCAATTATTGAAACATTTAATGTGCCTTCTTACTGTTGTGTTTGTCATTTTGGGTGACTTAATGCATAAGTTAATTATATGAAAAAAATAAAGGCTGAAGAGAGGATGCAATATGGCTTCTGGGTTCTGTGCAGTTCAGAATGTAGAGAATACTGCTGCCGCTGCCAGCATTAGGGGCTTGAGTCCCAACAGAGACACCCGTGCTAAAATATGCAAGGCACTTTGGATAAAAGCAAAGTAAATGGCATAGGGCAATGGCATTTAATGATCTGCCTGCAGTGGAAAAAAATAACCTCTCACTTTTCCCAATACCCCAGTGCAATCCCACCTTTACACCAGCAGATGGCAATGCAGCCCCAGTTTTAAAATACTCCTCAGTTCCAGGTCTGAAAGCGAAATCATGGTCAAACATCTTCGATACTCACAAAATATGGCAATGATGCGATCACCTCAAGCAAACATTTGACACCATCTGCATAATCCCAAACTTGAGATGTAATTTTGCATGATAAGTGGGCCGACCCAGAAAACCACAAACAGATAACAATCTATTTTTTTTTCATCCCTGTGGCAGTATTGCTGTGCAGCGAAGTGCACTGCAAGGGACAGGAGGGTGCATGAGGACATGGTATGTGAGTGGATGAGAGCGCAAACCGAGGCAGGCCCTCGCTGCGAGGCCTGAAGGGAACAGAGGCACTCTGCTGACAGACTGGAGACCTGACAGACTGCATCGTCCACACTCTCCCCAGTCTAGCGAACCACTTTTTATTCATTCGCCTCTCCATTTCGCCTTCCCACAGCCTCCCTCTCGGCGCCCCGTGGCCCCCTCCCTCAACCTTCAACCTTGCCTGCTCCATCTCCCCACAGCCCTCCTTCCCTCCCTCAGCTCGCTCCTTTAAGACCACTCACCTTAACCTAACCTTCCCCTCTCTCCATTACTCCCCCTTTCCCCCCCTCAACCCACGCCGCTCCCCCCCTTTCCATCTCAGTCCCGCTCCTGCCCTGCCTCCTCCTCTGATTGTTACCCTCGGCGACTCAACATTCCCAGATGTCCGTCAGCTCTTGCATCAGCGAGGCAGCCGGGCGCTCTGCTGTTGCCACTTGGCATTTGGTAGCTGTGCGTGCGTGGGACACCATCACCTCCCATTCGCCACTAATTGCAGCATACCAACCTCTAGAAGATTCATCAGAGAATCAGGCAGTGGAGTGGTGCCATAAGGCTGCAGGTTGTTCCTGAGTCTTTCCTGCGTCTGCTGTCAGACTAAAGACAGCAGAGACCACAGCAGGCACAACTTATTGATGGTAGCAAAGTACCACCAGTCAGTACAATAATGAACCTCCTGAATGTGAGCTCATTTCCTTCTGTTAACCAATGATATAAGCTTCGTATTATCCTTATCTTCAACTCTGCTGGTCCAAGCAGTGGATTCATTATTACATGCTGTACGCCCGAGCTGTGTTCAAACCCACAGAACTTTATTGTCAATTCTAGTGGAGATCCCAAGGTTTCCAAAAATATCAAATATGTCCTGCTGAATTACAGGGAAATGTGTATAAAATGATACAAAAGACCTCAAGATATTTTCTATTTGATTTAATGCTGAAGCCATAAAACAATGGGATCTATTTCATTCAATATATGTGTGACGTACCTTCAATTAAGTGTTGAAAGTAGCTAATACACAATATATAAGTGCCGTTGCTGTACAATATGGATAAAAATGTTTTGCTGCTTGGGGGGAATTCAGGGAAAATGGAGTTCAACAGAGTTCAACAAAATCAAATTACTGCTTTTTTCAAAACATCCGACCATGAACTTACCATATTGGAATCGCGCTTCATATAATTATTTGCTTGCTGGATGCACACATTCCTCTTTTAAAAGGCATTATATGCTGTACAGTATGTCTTACGTTCATATGATGCCACGGTAATGCTTCTAGTTCCTTTGCTTCCATTCCCAGCATTACAGTGAGCTGACAGAGTTGTTTGTCATCTTTAGCACTGTCAACTGGGTTTGTTTCACCACAGCGAGGAGGTGTGAGAGGAGGATGAGGAGGAGGGAGAGACAGAGATTTCACACATGAGCAATACTGTATTCGCATGGGGTTTGATCATCTTTAATCACTATTCTGAACAAAAGAGAGAATGAGGTGAAGAGGAGTTGGGTGGGATTAGTGGGCTCTGCGAAGCCCTGATTCTGGATGGCCACATTGGACTCTGAACATGGTAAAAAATGGATTTATGTTTTTTACCTTACTTCTCTTTAAACAAGTGAAAAATTCTGCCAGTGGGAAAAGAGAGAATTTAAAGTGTCTTGTTCCAAGGACTTTATTAAATCAAGTGATATTATTTGAGTCCTGTTGAGGTGATCTGCCAAGATACTGTCACTTTTTTAGGAACGCTCTCGAAATAAACGAAGCCGCTTCGGAAACAAGGGAAATGATCTCACCCCAATTCACCTTTTTAAAGACAAATAAGAGCAGCAGTAGGTGAAATGACTTGTTAAGATGGACATTTTTTGCAGCGCAGGGTGAATCATGATGAGCTGTTTTTCTGTGCTGCCCTGCGACTCAGCCCACTAATACGAGGAGACGTGCCATTCCTGAGAAAATTTCCCTCAGGCGGCACGTCCTGAACCTTGTATAAAAACCACACAGGCGGCCAGTTCCTTGTTGTCTGCAGGCCACTGTGACAGCCAGCAAGCAACCTAGCCACTGGCCATCGTTCAGGAATATTTTTAATGCCAGAAATCCGCCTTTCACCTTCATTATCCGAAATGCAAACAGTGTGGGATCACCCGAGCTGCGACGTATAAGCACTTATGCAATATATTATGTGCAGACCGTTCAGGATCTTGCAGGGTACAGCTAACTTATTGCTACCAATCTCTTTTTATGCCTGCTCATATTGCAAAGTAATCAATTCTTACCATTTTACACCCTGCTAACAGTCTCATTCACATTCACATGACAGTTTAAATGTATGTGGTTGAGTTGAAATCTAGGAGGGAAGAGTGTGAACCCTACTACTGTGGATTTTTTTTTTCTGGTGGCTTGTAATATCTATATCAATATCAATATCTATATCTATGTTTTTTGAGGTGTTAACTGATATATAGGTGATGTTTAAGACAATAATACTAGGCATTACCCCCCTTATAAGTGCATTTATTGAACTGCCAATGTTTTAGGCCAGTGGTTCTCAAAGTGGGGGTCGGAACCCCTCTGGGGGCTCGTGAGATGATTCCAGGGGGTCGCAAGATGATTATGACACAGGAAAACACATTTGTACCACACAGAAGTATTATCAGGTTTATTTTTCCATATCGTTTCTCCATTTTTTTGATTGTTTTCCTTAAAAACTGAGTCCTTTTTTTAAGTAAATAAATTAGACAACCTGAAAATGGAGCTGTTCTACAGTTGGACCGATCACCGCTCTGCATATGCAGCCTGTGACGGGGGTTGCGAATGGGCGTTGCTTCATTTTAAGGGGTCACAAGTGAAAAAGTTTGAGAACCACTGTTTTAGGTGCTCAGTCAACCGTTCTCCTTTTCCGGGGCTGGTAATCAAAAGCATTACTGCTCTCTGTTGTAGTTTAATTTGCTTCTACGTAATCATATTAATTCCCGACACCACGCTCCCCTCCCTACTGCTGCTCTCAATGCCAAGTGCATTTTTGGTAGAGAATTAGAGGGGCTGAAACTGGGGTATCGCCATGCTTGAAGTCACAGTTGGAACAGGCCTGAAGTGGCTACACCTTGATTTACATGTTCATGACCTCAAGTCTGCATCTTGTGGGAGGTCACATCTCAGCATGAAACTTCAAGGTTGGAATAGGTGGGGTGTAAATATATATTCTTCAAAAAACATCTTAAGCACCACTTCACAGATTAGCGATTGAATGAATTGAGTTGTGATGAACCTCATGTGAACCCAGCAACTTGATTGCAAAAAGCAGCCTCCTGTGGTTGCATAGCAACAATGGGCCAAATGGCATATTGTCCTTGTGTTTTCTGGACAACAAAATCATTTTTTTTTTAATCTTGAAACTATATAACTTCATCATTAAATCCATATTTGTTCTCATATCAGCCTCTTTGCAGTACAAAGATGTTTAGATGCTCAAGGGTGATGGAAAACAGAAGTGAGTAAGGGGATTTATAGGGATCAGACTTGGACATTAGCCATCTGTAGATCCATTATTCCCCACAGGTCACTTAAGGTTAAAAAGATCTCTTCGAGGATTAAGTTAAAACTTGGGAGCATGGACTGGAAGAGTCGGAAGGGTTAAGCAAAATCTTCAGAAATGACCAGGCGGGCCCTGAGTGTGTGACAGTCCAAAGACAAGCAGGCGGCCTCTGTGAAAGCCCTCACTAAATCTGTCTGGATGCCATTTAGAAGCTTGGCCTGACCTAAATGTCAGAGCAACATTTGACAGAACCATATAACTCTCTCTCGCCCTCTCCCTCTCTCTCTCCTCATCTCTCTCTGCTGTCCTTTTTCATTCCCTACGTCCTTCACTGCCGCTCTGTGATGCCGGTCTCACAAAAGGGTTAAATCACTCAGACACAGCTCTTGGTGTCTATTCATTTCAAAGGCCCTCAGGCTCCTATAAGACCGGTATAATAGGAATTGAACACAGAAGGGCCCACGAAAGCTATTGACCTTCTCTTGTGTATTGTTGAACCTCTTTTAAAGCCTAAAGATATACATTGTTGTTGCTATTAAAAAGTTATTACCAACATCCATTAGGGTTCATTTTTCACTATTAAAACATGCAGTTGGTTCAAAGAAAAATGGGATGGCTAAAAATACACAACCCGGCTGGGTTCTTTGTAATTGTAAGAAGGACAGATGATGTTTGTTTACATGCCTGGGTAAGATAGAGTTATTCTTTGTGCGACAGGCAGACCCATAAAGCAACATTATCCAGTGATTTTGTTGCCCACTCTTTACAGTAGAATAGGATTTTGAGGCTAAGAGTTTTGGGCAGAAGGGACAGATTTCTGGGTGATTCATTCTGCGAGTCTGGAGCCAAGGTAAACTGTGTCATGTTTTGTTTCTATGTATGTGTGTGTTTGTGTTTGTGTGGGTGTGTGTGTGTGAGTGCGGATGTCTGCATGCATGCGTGCATCTCCGTGTTTACATGTTTTAAGCTATATAAAAGCTCAAGTGTGTGTGTGTGTGTGTGTGTGCGTGTGTGGGTGTATGTGTGAAGGCACACAATGGCGGCAGCATGGGTACATGTGTGTCTACAAGATGCATGCACATTCATGTTTGTGTTTGTGTGTGTGTGTGTGTGTATGGCTCTGTGTAGGCAGTTCAGATTACACAAAGACTGCGCCATATTGAGACCCAACATATTGTTGGCAGCCAGGCTCCCATGAATGGGTTTCATCATGGAGGCTTCTCTCTCTCTCTCTCTCTCTCTTTCTTTTTCTTTTCGAGGGAAAGGTCATACGCAGAGCAGGCTCTCATTTTCTCCCCTGATTCTGCATTCATCGTTCCCTCGCTCCCATCCTTTCCTCCCTTTCTTCCCTGTCTATCGCGAGCACATTTGCATTACCCTGCTTTGCCCTTGCATTTTACCCTACAAAAAATCTCCACCTTAACCAGCAATTTTATGTTGAATTGAAACCTGTCATCAAATTGGCCTTACAACAAGTGGAAACAGATGACAAGCAAAAATGTCACTTGTTTCCAATGCTACATACTGCATTTTTTAGGTTTTCTTCTTTAAATTGAGTGATATTTTATGCAAAACTGTGCAAAAACAGCTCCATCTTAATTTAGTGTTATATTTAGTGTTACTCTTCTTCAACCAAGGGAAAAAATCTGCCAGTGGGATGAGATAATCCCACTTGTTACCAGTGCAGTTTCACTTTTGGTTCAGACTCTTGAAGGGCACATTGCATTGGTAAAAATGTCATCCCAATAAAAAAGTGCACAGCAAGCCTCTTTCAAAAAATATCCACAGCACACTGCAGTGTTCATACAAAATTAAAATGTCTTTATTTTACAAGGCAATATGTGACATTGCAGCCCACTCAGGGTCATTTTCAGCAACAGTAGGTTTACACACCTGTGTTAGACTCCACTAATGAGCCAAATGGGAGGATACTTCTCAAAAGGACCAGTAGATTTGTTTCACTTTATTCCAGGAATTTTTCTGGCAACAAATATAAATATGTTGAAACAAGGCAGAATAATAAGCCCACTAGTATCAAGAAAGTGACACTTCCTTCAAGACAGTTCTCGAAACAAGCGGTCTCATCCTGCTGACAAGTTTTTCACTTGTTTGAAGAAAAACAAACTGAATATGAGACTCAACAACTTGTAGATACAGATTTTTTTTGCAGTGTGTTTCTGTATGTGACGATTAAGTGCAACTGCATAATAAAATCATGGAATTCTTGTTTGAATGGCACAGATTGTCTCACTTGTGTTGAAAACAATAAGACTCGCTCCTGGATTGAATGGCTTAGATTGAACGACGACACCGAACATTACCCTCCCCGTTTTTTTCCGATGTGCCATTCTCCTCCCCTTCCTAAAATCTATCCTTTCTTTGTCGATCTCTCCCTGCCAGCCCGCTCTCCTGCCACTTCCTCTCCTTCTGTTCCCGTCTCTGTCCCCCCTTCACCTCTCCTTCCCTCCCTCTCTGCAACTATCTCTCCCTCCAACCTTCCCTCTCTCCCTCCAGTGTGCTCAGCACTAATCCTTCTGGGTCAGGGATTGCTTGACTTGCCACAGCCGACTTCTGCCCTACTGTCCCTCTGCACACACACACACACACACACACAAACACGCACGCACGCACACACGCATATAAACACACAGGCAAGGATGAAGAGGCATGGCAGGGGAGGTTAAAGAAGAAGTGGGGATGAGAGGACAGAATAAAACAGATGGAACGAAGGAGTGCCAGTGGTTGAGCAGGGGGATTAAGAGGGAAGGGGAGAGATGCAAAAGAAAGACGTAAGTTACAGTAAGAGGAGTTGAAATAAGGTAAAGAATGGGCAAGTATTGAAAAAGACATGAAAGAGAGGGAGGGATAAGCGATTGGGAAATGGAAGGAGGTGCAATCATGCTGACGGGAAAAAAAGAAAGGAAGGAAAAATGGAAAGAAGCAGGGAATATAGATAAAAATGGGAATCGTATGGGTTGTGGAATGCAGGAAAGTGGGACTCTAAAGAATGTCAGGGAGCGGAGGATGAAAAGAGGAGGCGATAGAGGGATGAGGGGGATGAGGTGCGCACCCTGCCGCTGTGTACTAGGTGACCCTGAATCCGATCGATTTTCACTGGAACACCTCTGCTACCTTAAATCACCAGTGTATATGTGTGTGTCTGTGTTTGTGCGATGTGTGTGCATGCCTGCTGTGTGTGTGTGTGTGTGTGTGTGGGTGTATGACATAAATCACCTGGCCAGTGTTACACAGTGTTTAAGTGCTCAGTGAAAGCTACCATCCAAAGGCCTTTTATGATTGCTGCCCTACAAAACATGAAACGATCTTCTGTTATATCGTTTCCCTCTGTCCACACACCCACACAATCACACATATATACATACACACATGTGCATACACACATATCAGTAGGAATTAAACATGATGGTAAAGAGTGATACAAACTGTCTGGATGAAACGTCCTGTACTAAATAACACAGTGGTTAACAAACTGGGTAACACATTACATTAAGTGTTCATGATACTGTATTAACTAATGCATTTACTAACATGTATTGCATCAATAACACCATTAGCAAAAATTACTTACTGTTAAATGCATTACTCCTTTAATGTTATACGTTTATAATAATAATAATGTTAACTAATATTTTAACTAACATGAAGCACGAGCAGGGACATTAAAAAAGATGAGCTAATGTGAAATACACAATACACAACTGTGTAATGTTGTTATACACACTGTATGCAGTTGTTCATGTGCATGTTATTCATGCTTAATTTCATGCTAAATGCATTAGTCAACATGAGACACTTGATGTAAAGTGTTACCACAAACTGGTGGAATAAGCCTTTAGAGCCATTCTTACCCTCAGTGCACAATGTATCAGTTTTAATGGTGAATGTGATTAGTTTGCATGTGCACAGTGTTGTGACAATTCCCTTATATAACTGTCTTAGTATCTGATTGAGATACTTCTTCCAGTCTGCTCCCCTCTTGCTGTGAGTCCCCTGCTCATTGGCTGTCTGTCAACAGCAGTCA
>OMKZ01013649.1:2962-15034 GCA_900302535.1 Neoniphon sammara
TGTGTGGAGGACATACCCTTAGTACGGAGTGCTGTGCAGGGTCCTGTGTGGTAATACAGTAGGCTAGCTTCAGAGTCTAAAATGAGCCTCAAAGATTTACAGACACTACGTCAAGCTTCCCTCCTGGCTCTCTACAACATTGTGGGTGTGTGCATTTAGCTGTACATATATATACTGCACCCTTATTCATTCATCTGTGTGTGTCTGCCTGTTTATCTGAGCGTATGAAGTTGTGTATAGCTGGGAATTACACAGCTGCACAGTGTGTGCAATCTGTGCATGCATTTGCGTGCATTCATCCGCACATCCGTCTGTATGCGTCTGTGAGTTGCGAGTGTGTTGAGGCTTCAGTGTCTGCTGTGTGACTGCAGTGTGTGTGTGCGTGTGTGTGTGTGTGCTTTAAATAACCCGGCTGTTAGTGTTCCTGTTCACATGGTGCTAGTCTGAGATATCTTCAGCCTGCCTTTGTTTCAGAGGCTTGTTCAGCAGACCTCTTGCTAAAGGCTGAGATGTTAGCAGCCTGTGGTCCCTGCATTATTGATGCAGACTATGACTGGGCCGTGCAGGCCATAGGCTACAACTTAAAAATCAGAAGGGGGAATGAACTCTTGCTGAACTCTGAGTGAATTTTATAAGGAAGAGACTTTTTCTTTCAGGCTGGCTTTCATAAGGTCTTACACAGTGGTTTCTTAAACTGTGAGCTGAGACATGACCTTATTCTGGTGACATGACAAGTTTACCAGTGCATTTTAATGAGCCCGGGTCCCAGGGCGAGACTTGGATGATTAAATTTGGCTCTTGGGCTGAAAAAGTTGAAGACACCCTGCCTTAGATAGGGTATGTGCTGCGGATGTGAGGGGTTGGTAAAAAAAGATTTTTCTTTTCCTCTAATAATGAGTACTGTAAAAAAAAAAAAGTATTAGATAGTTTCACTTACTTCACTTGATACCAAAAAGGCAACATCTAGGTAGTCTGCACAGACCTAGTTAAAGCTTTCTGATACCAAAGTGAAAAGACGAGGAAGAGAAAAACACAACCATGAATCATTTGACTTTTGGTGCAGTGAGGCCGCTCGAACAGCAGAGGGTGCGTCAGTTGCAGAACTTAAAATGCTACGCGCAAGAAATGGCAGCAGATGTCTCATTGGCTGTGTAGGCGGGACTTCCCACTGCGCTTGTTTGACTGAAAACCTTAACTGTTGCCAACTTGGCATCTTTGTTGCTTTCTGATTATGTATCTGTTCCTCAGAAGTGGCTGGTGACAAAGCAGCTACATTTTGGACCACGGGGCACAATGTTGACGTGTTGAATCCCAAAGCATTGGACATAATGTTGTGTCTTCAATGCAGTTTCAGAGGTCTTAAAAATGCTGTGCTCTCCTAGTAACGAGGTCTCTGAAAGGTCATTGTTTCCCCACATTCATTCCAGTGGCAAAATTGGTCTTATATTTTTTTCAAATCAAACTGGCATTAAAAGGGTCCTAAATTTCACCTGGCCTTCAGGACAGGGACCCCACCTTTTTAAAACAAGAAAAAATTCAGCTAGTCGGCATGTTCCAAGCGATATTTAACTAGTAATTTAAAAAAGAAAAATAGTGCCTGGTTTTTCTATATTGGCATTGACATAGGATGTCATTTGCACTGCAGTGAACCAAAGAGAAAAGACTGGGATTTACCCCGTGTTGTTCATTTGTAGTGATACAGGTGAGTATTCATTTCATGCTTTTCCTCTCATCCCATCCAACGTTGACTGAGGCTGAACGGTGCGATGCCAACAGACGAGTCCTTGAGTCTGCTGCTGCGTCTTATTTCACTTCAAATCACTTGAATTTGTCTGCTGCCACTCACTGCCTGGCATTTGATGTCTGCTCTGGCTGTGTTGACCGTGGTGTGTGTGCGTGTGTGTGTGTGTGTTAGTGTGTGATTGTGCACGTGTGAGTTGCGTTAGTGGGAGGCTCGAAAATAACAGCCAGCCAAATGCTGGTGAATTTTGGCTGTTGCTGTTAAGTTTGTCTGATCTACCAGCCACTTTGGCAGGTAATCATCCGCCATCCACAGGTTCTTTTCTATTCTAAAAATCGCATTTGGCAGATAAAATGGTGAAAGTGGCCGGGGAATTTTGGAGTCGACTGTGTGGACGGTGGCTGTAAAGGTTAGCTTACTGCACTGCTGCCAGTTCACCCAGGGTGAGAGAACACTCGCCACAGGACGTCTTCAGTTCTGCTGTGACCTGTGTGTGTGTGTGTGTGTGTGTGTGTGTGTGTGTGTGAGCATTGTCACAGTTTTGCTCCATGATTGATTGTTGACTAGTTAGATCCAGGTACACTAATTCTTTGTCAAGTCATTTGAGACATGGTTATGATGAAGGGCTATAAAAATAAATGAACTTGAATTTCTGTGTCGGTGCCAACATGGGTGCATTTATCCCGTGTGTGTGTGTTGGCACCTTCATATGTGTAGGTGTGTGTGAGCGGAGTTAGCCAACGGAGTGTCCTTTGATTGTGTGGTTTGGTGTGGGTTAGGGCAGGTTGGTGTGTGTTAATATGAGGTGATGTGGGTAAGTGTGGGTTGGTTAGGGTTTGTGTTGGTTGTGTGCGTTGGTATGAAGGAGGGAGAGCCTCAGAGTCACTGGCAAGACCTTCAAGGAAGTTTCCCTGGCTCTGAATTCACAGCTTTAATTGCTTTGAGTCTTTGTGAATACCAAGGGAGAGCACTAACTCACCGCCTTTCTTCTGCTCTCTCCCTCTGTCTCCTTCTTTTCATGTTCTCCCTTCCTCTCTTGCTCTATCAAAGACGCTGGGTGTGTTTACATCCTAAACTTGGTGGTGGCAGGTGGGTGGTGGTGGTGGTGGTGGTGAGCAGCGCTCTGAAGTCATTATGACAGCGGATTGGATGAGATTCACATTTCCATCCCGGCTTTTGTGTTGCTGGCTGAATTGTTCTTTTGCTCTATCAGCCAGCAGTCGTCTCATTGAAGCCCTGAAGGTTGCACTTCCTGTGTTTTAGCTCTCTCTCTCTCTAACCGATGCTGTGTATTGACCTGGAAAGGTTTCACTTTTCTGAGTCTGCTGAAATATCGCTGCATATTTAGTGTGAATTTAGTTTCACTGTATGCTTGGGGATGTGGGGCTGTGTAGCCAAATAAATTCAATGCTAATATGCATTTTATATAACCAAACCAATCACAATAACCTGTGTACCCTTATCAATTATGCATACGTATTTTGTTGTGCTGGCGTCATGTACAGTCCTTAAAGTCCGTACGGAGAGCTCTCTGGGGATTTGTGCCTCTAGTAGTGACTCACTGTGTAGTAGCCTAGATCTGAAAATTATGACACAAAGTTGCAACAGCGCTGTGGAAACTTTTTATTCCTGAGCAAGAAGCTTATCACCTCTGCATTATGTGTGTGTGTGTGTGTGTGTGTGTGTGTGTGTGTGTGAGATGCCACCAGTTTGTGCGGAGCACTGCAGTCTTGTCTTGCCGACTGTTCTGAAGTTGGCACCTGGCCAACTGTGACAGTCTTTTCTGGGGCGGCAAGTCGGAAACACACACACACACACACACACACACACACACACACACACACACACACACACACACACACACACACACAGACACATGAGGTGATGGAAATGCCATAAATCTGTCAGTGAGGCTGAAATGAGCTTAGTGCCACCAGGGGTGTGTGTGCTCTTCAGCGATGTGTGCACTATAAAATCCCATGGACTATAAAAGCCGATCTGTCGTGTGGAACGCTGTGTGTGTGTGTGTGTGTGTGTGTGTGTGTGTGTGTGTGTGTGTACGTTTCTGTCTGTCTGCACATACTACCCACTCTGGAAATATCCCTTCCTCTCACTCACACACACGCCATCTGACTCTTTTGCTTGCTTTGTTTTTAGGTTCTTTCTTTGTCTGTCTTATCTTCTTTCTTGTCTCTGAAGCTGGGTTTCCATTCAAGCATTATTATGTAAATTATGGTATCATACCATAATTTAATATGGTATTAAATTAGAACGGCTAATAGGAAATGACAAATTTCCTCAGTATACCGAAGAAAAGTTTGAATGCTTGTTGAAAAGTTTCTTGCTGATAAAGAAATTAGACGATAAATAATGATGAACTCATGTTTGTTGAGTATATAATCATGTATGCCACTGTTGACCCAACAAATGGTAAGTCTCATTGCAAAACAGTTCAGAAGTGTTCTGAAATGTTGTTTGTAAGATATTTGTAAAAATGTGTCCACCATATCCTCCACTCCCTGTTGCAGCAGCACGCCTGTTGGTAAGGGCAGTAGAATATTGTTAAGTGCATTTCTTTGTCTTGATCTTCAGTCAGCATGAAATGGCCATCATTGCAAGACACCAAAGAAGTTTGAACCAACGAGTACTAATTAATTCTTTTAAAGGGCGTTGTATAATTGCAGAGGATTGATCTAAGTGAGGACCCTTTAGACACACCTGACAACACATTGAATAAGCATGTAAATTAATGTTTGAGTCTGTATGGCTGTCTACATATGGTCTCATCGTTGGCCTGTCTTCGTTCCATGCTTATTTCATGTTTGTGAATTGAGTCTAAACAGTTCTCACTTATAAACCTATCCAGTGGATGGAAATGCTGCCAATTCACACCCCTCTTCCATGTGGATTTCTTTCTGTTGGCCCATACATCTATTAATCTTCATATTTCAGACACCAGTATTGGGACTGTGGTGAAGCCTGGGTGAATAATGCATTTCTCCACTGTGTTCCAGTATTTTTTAAAAGACACCGCCTGGCCCAAGGTGTGCGCTACCGCTTCAAGTCAAAACAAGGTGACATATTTGTTACTGATTGGCCCAGAGAGGGACCGCATCATTTGTGGGGGGTGACATGTTTACCTTTTTTTTTTTTTTTTTTTGGACATTTCTTAAGTTCACTCAAAATTTGCACAAGATTTAAATGGAAACATAGCTACCGGCGCTCTTTGCTTTCTCCTTTACTTTCTCTGCTCCTCATTTCATCATCACTTTACCCCCTTTATCTATCCCTCCCCTCTCCCTCTGACAGTCCCTCCATAGTAAATCACGGCTGCATGCCTCCAGATTAGGTCTGACTGTTGACTGTTAATCCTGGAGTGTGTGCAATATGTAAAGCCGTGTTTACCCCTGCAGGCCAGAAGCAGTTTGTTTTATGTCTGGGAGAGGAAGAAGGAACGAGGCAGTGGAGAGAAAATGTGTTCACATGATGAAATATAACTTTAACAAGTAGATGTTCATCATAGACGGGCGTGAAAATATTTGTTACAGGAGGGCAGGACAGAGACTGATAGAAACAGCGGGTAGAGAGACAGAAATTGAAGAGAGAGAGGCAGAGATAAAGGTGGAGAGAGAGGGAGGTTTATTATTTTGTACTAGACAATCGTTTTATTGTTTGTATTCAGGTGTACTTAGATGCTTTGCCAGTGCTGTTCATCTAGCATTCATACGAGTGCAGCATATTGAATAGCATTGAATACAGTGAGAGACAGATGCGTTTGAATGCCTTTGCAATATAGTTTAATAATAAAAGTAACAACACATTAAATTGAGGGACGAGAGAGAGAAGAGAGACATAATGAGACAAAGTCAGAGAGAGAGAGAGAGAGAGAAAGAGAGAGAGCTTAATTAGTGGTGTGTACGTCAGTAGCGGTGGCACTGCAGGGTGGGGAGGTGGCAGTCTTCCTGTCTCACACTGGGACTGACGTGAACAGATCACAAGACCTGCAGTCTGCTTATCTGGCAGTCGCCTCGCTCTGTCTGTCTTTCCGTCCTCCTGCCTGTAAAACTGTCCATCTACCTGTCTGCGTGTCCATCTGTCTCTCGGTGCGTGTGGATGTGTCTGTCTGCCTCATCTGTCTGCCATCCTGTCTGTCGGTCTAACTCTCTCTCTCTCTGTTCCTCGCCTGTGTGTTGATTCAGATGTACCTACCTGTCTGCGTGACCATCTGTTTATTTGTTTGGCTCCCTTTCATTTTTGTGGCCTGTCAGTCATTTTAGTCTTAAACATCAGATTCACTCTCACATTATGCTTAGAGGAGAAAGATTCATGATAATGCAGGAGCTGGGTAGTTAAACTACGATACCACTTGCATATTTATCCACTCAGACTCTAATGCAAGTACAACCTGGTAATAGAACAGTATGGAAAACTTTGACCCATGGGCAGCAGGGTGGTTTAGTTAAGTAGGGAGATGGACGTTCAACTGGAGTCCCACGGTCAAACCACCATGACAGTGGGTATCCGTGCTGCTCAAGTGCCCTTGAACAAGACTCTCGCTACACACTCCCTCGGGAAATTAAATAAATATCACAAAACAGAGAAATAGTCAGCACTTGATCCAATCAGGGGGAGTCCAAAGTTTAGGCCTCTCCTGCATATTTAGGGCTGGGTGATTTGGAAATGAAATATCATCATATTTTTGACCGAATACCTTGATATTCATATTGCAGGAATGACTGTCACTACTTTCATAAGATCTTTACATACAGGAGATTTTTGATAAACAGACGTTAGTAATGTGGCTGTGATGATCAAGCAGGTAGAGGCAACAGCTTCAACAATCTAATACGTTCAGAAAACTGCATCCCTTTAGTAAAAAATATAAAACCAGGAAGAGACAACGCTTACGCCACATCACGGTATTTCAATATCCAAAATCCATATCTAGTCTTAAATCACGATATGGATTACATATTGATATATTGCCCAGCCCTAATTACAATATTGTTAAGTCATGATCCAGGCAAAACCAGAACAACAAAGTCCAGTCCAGTCCACATGAGTCAAAGTACTGCCAGTCCACTTCTGAGCAGAGCGCGGGTCTCTCCGGGGTGTTTTCCCTGCTGCTCAGTCATGTGCAACTCAGATCAGATCAGGCCGATCCAGTTCAGTCCAGACCAGACTATGCCATGCCATGCCAGTGTGTGTGTGTGTGTGTGTGTGTGTGTGTGTTTGTGTGTGTGTGTGTGATTGTGTGAGTGAGTGAGTGTGCTCCAGCAGCATATGGCAGTAACATGCTCTCAGGGAGCTTGTCTCCTGGCCTGGCCTCCTCAGCCCTGGGACAGATGGTGGCTCACTGGGCCTTGAAGAGCAGCTCTGCTGCTGCCTGCTCTGTTCTCCTACCTTGGCTCTTCCTGCCTGCCTGGTGGCCTCTTTTCCTTTACAGCCTCTTCATAAGACACCCACCAAAGCTGCCCTGTCTGCCATTGGAGTGTCGTTTAGTCGGGTTTCCATACAAGGAGCAAGGAAAAGGCAGATTTGCTTAAAATTTACTCATAGCTTGCATTGTTTAAACTCACTTGATTTTTTGTTTTCACATTTAGTTAGCATGAAATATGGCCAACAATAGTGAACAATTCCATACAAATGCATCCTGCCCAGTAGTAATCAGTTCTTTAAATGCTGTCTCTGGTGGATGTATTTCTTCCTGCATGATATTGAGGAAGCGTATTTATTTTTGTGAACCCACTTATGAAAATGCATGTGATTTTAATTTTAATTCTTATTTATTTGTCTATTTATTTATTTTTGTGACAAGTTTTGTTATTTTTGGTAAGATATTTTGGTTGACAGCTGAAACCATAGCCCTTAGCGGATAAAGTAAAGCTAGAGTGATGACAGCCTGTGTTTTGGATGAGGAATCAGTCAATAGTTAAATCCCGGCCCATCCGTCCCATCTGTAAAATTGGGTATTAACCATTACCGTGTGCTCTCTTTCTTGTTCGGTCCACATACACCGTAGATATTTTAAGGTAAGTTATATGCAACAAAACACTGTATCTTGGAACTTTTCCATTAACACCAGTACAGTGAGAGCAGACCACAGATCTAGAAAAACAGACTGAATCGAGCTTCTGGTTTGGTGAAATTGAAGCCAAGTGGCAGCCATATTGGATGGACCGTCTCACAGCAGTGATGCATAGACTTTAATGGCAGCAGCAGCTTATAGACATTTGCTTCTAGAAAGCATCAATGCATGGTTAAGCTGAGTAATTTAATAACTAAGCTAATTTAATTATAATCTAAGTACTGTTTTCTTTTAAAGTGTCAAGACAGCCTCATTTTTGGATCCATAATGGCATAATGAAAAGTTACTGTGGAGGTGGCATATTGTAGCTGGTATACTGAACAGTGAAGAGTCAGATCTTGTAGACGGAAGTAGTCTTGCAGAATTTTTCTGGGACGACTTTCTGGAGCATTTGGTGATTCCTGTGTCAAAATGTTCACCTGCACAGAGAGAAAACAATGGCAGTTTTGACAGTTGGCGATGTTAAGTTCGGGTGGATTCATCCCATACTGGAAAGAGTAGTTACATGCAGGTTGTTTACAGGTTTCCCTGGTCTCACAGAAATATACAATTTGTCTATATTGTGTTTAGTGTCAATTACTGTTGGTATGGCCAACACTGTAATTTCTTTGCCATGTTGATGAATGAAGTAAACCTAACCTGAACCAATGCTGATGCTGTCTTTACACTGCACAAGATGTACAGTCCAGGAGGGCTAGCCTTCCAGTGAAAAGTATTCCCTCTTTGTGCTCTATAGACCATGTACCACAAAATGTAAGAAACGAGGTAAACAGAAGTGTAAGTACTAGGAGGCCTTGGGTCAGTAAGCCTTCGCTTTGTGCAGAAAAACACTTTAATGTAACACTTGTGGAGTCAAATGTTATTTTTCATTACCCCTATAACAGGAATAAAATGTAAGGAATATACAGTATATGATTTTTTTTTTCTTTTATTGCAGCTGAAAGCGACACCCAAACCCTAACCGACACCTGTTGTATACAGTTACCATGGAAATTGCGCGGGGTGGTCCCTTCAATATGGAGCCTGTCATGCTTCAAAATTGTGAAATCAGGAACATTGTGTGGCACTATCCAGTCTTCCTTCTTCTTCTTTTTTTTTTAAGATCAGTGGAGCAGACTCGGGTTTTGTTTTCCCGTCACATTTTGCGATGAAGTTTGGTAGCAGGAGACAGAGTCGAGTGGGAGATCTCTGCTTTTTCTTCCTCTCAGGCAACATCCACCACACTTTCTGAAAAGGTGTGTAATTTTCACCTCATCCTCAAGTGTTGTTTGGCTGTCCAAACTTTTCGACTGCATGATGAGTTTGGAAATTGTACTGGATGTATGTTGCTCCCGAACACGCTCACTCACTGTCCTATTCAGAGTTTCCCAGACGTGGAGCTGTCGTCCCTGTGGGCTTTGAAATGTAGCCTCATGCACCGCGTCGTCGGCTCTGGCCACGCTGCAGAGAACGACGCCTTTTGAACACAGCCGCATTGTGAACCTAAACGAACAAAATACAAACATGCAAATAAGTAAACTTTTCAAGAGTGGTTTAAACCACAGAAAGCAAACTGCCGTGATCGCGCCCGTGTTAGTGGTATCTCATGAGCCTAGAACTGCGTTTTCAGTGCAGTGTTTATGGCTGTGCGGTGAGGCCTACAATCACAAATGGTTTCTGAGCAACACCATCCAGCTATGTGGAAATCAAATAGTTGAATAAGTTTCAAGTATTTGAGAAGGAGAAAGCATGGCCTGGCAGAGGTTTCCACTTCAGCTGGGACTGCACGCCTTCCATAAATCAACACACACCTCATGTAAGTTCAGTTACACTATATGGATAAAACAAATCTCATCTGCCCTTAATGGTTTTCTGAGGAAACTTTAACATCCAGATTGACTTGACTTTGACAAGATAAAGGACAGTTCCTCTTCATTTTTTTAGGCCATGCACTGCTCTGCACACATACTGACAATACCACCAGCTATTTTCTAAAGCATACCACACTCTCTGAATGTGCTTTTCATATCTCCCAGACAGCCATTTGCTTCTCTTCCTTTTTGTTACGATGCAAAACTCATCTTGCAGAGACTTTCTGCTTGAGAAAGATAATCCATCACAGTGAACATCCTGCCCTGATTTATTTTTGTTGAACTTACTTTATCCTTGCACGTGTTGATTTGAAGAGCGCTGGTGGGGGAGCTACGATACCCGGGGCTTCCCACTGGAGCTGGAACTGTCCTTTAAGGTGTTTGATTTTCTTTTGAACAGTAGGTGAATCTGTAAGAAACACTTTGAATGCAAGCGGGAACCAGTATGTCTAACGATCATGATACCACTTAGGGAATCTCTGCTAGCCTGCAAGCCTGTTATTTGTACCTTTTTGACACTGGCTGCTGGAAAAATTATACTATATTATAAAAAAAAAAGAGTGTGCTTCCAAACTTATGCTCTTTCAGGGCCCCAGGGTGAAAAAGTGATGCTATGTGCTAGCATTACTACCCTTGAATACTGAGACTAACTGCTCCAAATTGTATAATTCTTTATGGGCTCAGGGCCTGGAAGAGCTGTCCTGGTTATCCAGCCCTCCGAGGATGTCCCTGATGTGTCCTACCCTGTCTAGCAGCTACACTACTCATAAACTTTTTCATCCCGGGGCCCAAATAAGACATTTAATATTTTGGCCCTAGGATCCAGGCTCATTAAAACATACAGTCACGCTTTTCATGTTACATAGGGAATCACAGAAAACATGTCTGAAGCCCATTTGGGTCTTGATACATAGCTTGAAACAGCAGGCACACTATAAAAGTCAGTGTTTCCAGCCAGTGTAGCTGCAATGTACAGATGAGCTGAAGTTCAAGGAGTCCTCCGCCATAAAAAGACCTCAGCGATTTCTCTGCGCTGTCAAATCGCTGTCTGGCTCTCAGCGTGTTATTAGGGAGTAACAGAAAAGACTTTGTCTTTCCACTTGACAGAGAGACAGAATCAATCTTAAAGTTAGACACTGGCTGCACACACACACACACACACACGCTCAAGCACACTCACATACAGCACAGGCATGACACACGCCAATACACTCTCTCAGCTGCTGAACACACTCCCATACACAGATACAGAGGTGTTTTTTCACCTTGTAGCCGAACTGATCCATTTGATGGTGTGTGATTGGGCGCTGTGTTCCCTGAAAACCTGTAACTCTCTCTCCCTCTCCCCCTCTCTTTCTATTCACCTCATGGCCTCCGTGTGTTTGTGTGTGTGTGTGTGTGTGTGTGTGTGTGTGTGAAAGATCCTCTCTTCTTCACTTGTTCCTTTTTTCTTTTGTGTGTGTTTTCTTTCTCGCTCTGTGTTAACTTTATCACTGTCTTTTCTCGCCTTCACTTCTTCCTCTCTTCTTCTGTCTTGCTGGCATGAGGTAAAGGAGCATATCGATAGCTGCCTGCTCTCTCTGGTGTTTCAGTTCACTCAGAGTAGAGAGTAAAATTCATGAACCTAGGCTTCTTTTTTTTTTTGTATATTTTTAAATGTATGAGATGAATCTCAATGCGTTTATTTGGCATAAGGAATTGAAATTCAAATAGATCCCAGTCAGCTCTGTTCCCTGTCATCGAGAAGCACACACACACACACACACACACACACACACACGTGCGCAGGGCTGCCTCCTTGTTACCCCGTCTCCATTGCTACCCATCAGTAGCGCCACCTCCAGCGGCATGCATACATCAGCAGCATACAGCACAGTCTGTCATGTGTGAAATGGGCTGTGGTTGATCCCTGCCCTGGGAGAGGAGAGGAGAGTGTTTCAGCACGCTAGATGCTCTGAAGAGGAGGTGAGGAGGAGGAGGAGGAGGGAGAGGTGGTGGTGAGGAGGAGTACAGCAAGCAGGGGAGGAGTGGAAGGTGGCAGGCTGGAGGAGAGGAGGACAGAAAGGGGAGGGACAGGGCAAAAAAATGGGGTAGGAGACGAGGAGACAACCAAGGAGGTGGTGATGATAGGAGGAGTAGAGGAACAGAGACAAATCTGGAAAGGGGAGGAGATGGAAGAGGAGTTGAGAGAAGCAAAGAGGAGATAAATTGGGAAAGAGGGGGGGGCACAAGGAAGGGAGATGGAGAGGAGAGGAGACGAGTGGACAAGTGAAGGAAAAGGAAAGTTGAGAGGAGGGGAGCGGAGGGGAGTTGCGAGGTTGGAACGAGAGGACAGAGTACGTAGGAAGAGGAGGAGAGACAGCTAGAGAGGAGGGAAGATTGGCGAGGAGGAG
>OMKZ01013649.1:18471-28803 GCA_900302535.1 Neoniphon sammara
AACCATTCCACTAATACTGAAAGCTAAATATCTCCACAGTAGTATATTTTCTTTTTCTACGGCTGCTGAAATTTGATGTTTGTTGTATTAATGCTACAGATGTGGATCTGTTTGCTCTGAATCCATAGCTAGTCATGTCAAAAAATTACTAAAGCTTCAAATACTCACACTGAAGATGTGAATTTCCCACAATCCTCTTCTCATATACAGAAAGAAGTAAGCCAGGCCACAAATGTGCTGTGGGGCCAGACACAGTATGGCCTACTATTAGCCTTTCAATGAGGCCTGTTTGACTTCCAGCCCCAGTGCAGGTGATGCAGCTCAGCTGAGCTCAGTGCACTGTTA
Organism: Neoniphon sammara; assembly: GCA_900302535.1. NCBI lineage: Eukaryota > Metazoa > Chordata > Actinopteri > Holocentriformes > Holocentridae > Neoniphon > Neoniphon sammara. The sequence goes on from OMKZ01013649.1 coordinate 18,817, forward strand.
CATAATGATTTAGGGCTGTCCTCTGGTGAACTGTCAGGTTAGTAGTGACCCATATTCCAGATCAGAGTCCCACTGTTGTCTGCATGCTCTGCAAACAGGGATGAAGTATTTAGAACAGAACATGTTTTCTCCTTCAGCCATCAGAGGCACAGACAGTTACCTGGCAACCAATTAGGTTAATTATGTTACCTTTTAGAAAGACTGGTCTGTGGCAGTTGCGTTACCAGATGAAGGCAGATAGTTGCCTGTTGCATGGTGACTATAACTGTACATATGCCTGTGCGATTGAGCTGCACTGAACTGCGCGCTGTTACATAATGATTGAAAACTTTTTTTTACGATGATCTGCCAAGTTACCAGCACGCCGTTTGACTTTGAGTGTGTATGTGTGTTTCGTGTGTAGCAGAGATTTTTAGTTTGTCCTGTCCGAGCTTTGCAGGTGTGATAACACAGCAGGTGATTCATTCCTGTTGCTCCCAGGAAGAGTATTTTAAGGTAATGGATTGTTGTTGGTAATTACACATTCCTGTCCTCTGGAGGGAAGCCTGCATTTCCTCCAGCAGCACAAAGCCCCAGCGGTGTAACCAAATGTGTTACTCTGACACTGGCCACCGGCTTTCCTCGATAAAGGCCCAGCTGTAGTGTTGTCTGCTGTTGTGGAGTTTTTTTTTCCATTAGTATTTATCCCCCTAAAATATTCAGAACTGAATATAAATTCCATGCACCAAATATACAATCAGGACCCCCTCTACAGATGTATGTGAACACAGCCAGTAACTCAAACTAAACTGCCCAAATAGTGTTGAGCTCAGGTGAGCTTAGAATTTTTACTCAAATATCAAGAAAATTGTATTCTTCTTTATAAAGAAAAAAAGGGAAAAATATGTGTCCACATTTATGGTGGTTGGTTTGTCCGAATTTGTAATGCCAAAATTTGGACTTTGGTACAGATATCAAATATCACCAAATGTTGTTTACCGTGGCATCATTTGGTAAAAATTCATTTTTCCTTCATTAAAATTGTATGAAAAGCTGTTTTACGTAGCATAGGCCTGTATCTGTCATGCAGTGTTGCCTGCAGCACGGTTATGTGAACAGAATATGTGATAGTCTGGAGTACGGCTGCCACCAACCAAAGATTTTCCTAGTCGGCTGGTAGCCGTTAGTTAACACTGTGCTGCATTACAGAGTAATACAAAACCGTCATAATGATCATTTAAAATAGAATTTTACAACTTCAGGCTCGTGACGCGAGCTGCCCGTTAACGACACTGGCAAAAGTGGTAATGATTCTGAAGTGGATGTGCCTATAGAGAGAAATGCACATTAAGTTAAACATGCAGTAAGTGAGGTAAATTACCTTCCCCAGTCCCCACGGACAGTTGGAAAGCCTAATAGCACACATGACAATATATGTATTTATCTCAGCTATCTAGAGTGGCCATGCTAGGTGGCTAACGTGAGGCTACTTACATGTTTCAGATGATACGTCATGTTTGAGATCGACGAATGAATGGCGACTCTTTGCCTGTAGACTTTACATGTCACCTTCTTGGGGTCGTCGTTTTACCCTAACAAAAGTGATCCCATGCTTTGGATTTCCTGCCCGATAATCCATTATGTAAACATGAATGGCGACTGAGTGTCGCCACTTCCTGTATCTATCCGTGGTTTCAAAGTAAAAGCACTAGGCATAAGGCGCAGCTCCCGAATGGAGTTTGATTTTTTTTCCTGCAACTAACTGACTAATTAAAACTTGGTTGACTAAAGACTCTTCTGATTGACTAACACTTGGTCGACTATTTGGGGGCAGCCCTAGTCTGGAGCGTGATTTTTTTGGGTAAATTGTATGGAAAACATAATAAGTGTGTAAATGAGAAGATTTTAACAAGGATTTACATTCATGGGTATATGTTATATGCCAGTTGACAACATAAATAGAAAGTAAAACAGCAAAATGGAAAAAGGCATGAGGGATTCTTATAAACTCGAAGATGTAACTATAGCACCTTTTCTCCAACCACGTACAGCAGTTCTCTTTCAGCTTTGGTGTTTTGTCCAACACTGTTCCAAGTTAAATGCAATTTCAGCCAAGTTCAATGGGCATTGAGTTTGCTGATTACAGGCTTTGTGTGACATTTTCAAGCAGCCATTCATTTGGAATTTGTTATTTTGCTGAAGTGTGCCTTGCCGCTGAAAAAGATTGGGAGCCACTGACATTTTTGCTTAAAGGAATACCTTGACATTTCGGAGTCTGGTCTGTTGTTTTTTTGTGTTTGCTGATTTCTTCACATACCTCGTTGCATTAAAAAGTGTCTGCTTTAACACTTCATTTAGTCATTCAAAACTAGTAGCTGCACGCAAACAAGCTAGCCTGCAGCTAGCATTACCAATTGTTTTGAATGAGGAATGGCAATAGTGATAAATTTGATGCTTTCAGGGTAGTTGAGGGATCTTGAAACTTTTGCTCCTTTATATCAGAAGTGCCTGGCAAAGCTGTTTTTGTGGAAGCCCCTTGGTGTGTCTGGGAGACCTGCTGCTCCAAGAGTTCTTCTATCAGCTGTGGGACCCGAGGTCAAACGCTCGTGTTGGCCTGTAAGCTGCCATGAAAATGTAATTCATGTAAACAGATTAACTGCATTTGAGCAAATCAAAGGTGAAAAGTAGGTCATGGGTGCAGTACTTATTTAAGTTAGTTAACATGTTAAAGCCTGTGTATGATGCTGTTGTAAATATGAAAATCTGGTACTTCTTTAGCATGATTATTGTTAAAATTGCTTAAGCCATACTCTGTTAATATATAAGCTATTAATCAAAGGGTAGAACCAACAGCAATGTCAGAGTTAACATAGATTATATATAAGTATAGAAAATGACCTCATACGCCAGCTCACCACTCACACCATACCATAAAACTTTCCCAGATCTTAACTTGGTGCCTCTATGGGTGGTGAAAGAATTTCACAGGATAAAAGTTCAGCCGTCCATTATCTAGCGGCAGTGATTGCAGAACATTTTGGATGATTTTCTCAGAATTGGTTGACTTTCCTATTTTCCTGTGGTGCGGCCCATTTTCAGTCATGCCATTCGTTTTCTGGGGGGTGGGGGGTGGTTGCAAAATAATGAAAATTTGGGGGATATATGTTATTATTATTACAGTTATTATTATTTTTTATTTAATTTGTTATTAGTAGTATATAATGCAAATATTCTTCCATGGTGGTGACATTGCCGGCTCTGTCCAGCTGTAGACAAACAGCACAGCGAGTGCACGGTGTGTGGTTTTCAGTGTGGTCTAGCACACTCAGACAGGACACTGATGAGAAACCTGACCTTCACAACTTGTAGAGGTGGTGTGTGTGTGTATGTGTGTGTGTGTGTGTGTGTGTACAGGAGAGGGGGTGGGGGCAGTATGACAGCACAGTGTGGTATAGCATAGTACTTACTTGTCAGATATAGGCTGAGGGTGGGAATGGACTTATAATAAGTCTGCACAGAGGGAGGATGAGATGCATATGTGTGTGTGTGTGTGTGTGTGTGTGTGGTTTAGCAGCAGCTGACAGGCCAGTGCTAGTCTCCTGCAGTTGCGTTTGCCTGTCTTCCTCTGCACATCACGACACCCTGTGGCTGGCTTCCTGTCTGACACATTAGTGTGTGTGTGTGTGTGTGTGTGTGTGTGTGTGTGTGTGTGTGTACACACGCGTGAGATGCATATTTCAAGTGATTTTCTAAGCCAGCTGCTAAATGACTTAGTTAATGATGGTTATGGCTTGGAAAGCCTTGCCGCTCTGTCAAAATAGAACGACTGAAACTTATTCTGTGCCAAATAACTTCAGCAGTCAGTTAAAGAAAAAGGACATTGCCGCTTCATCGCCTCCATTCACAAGGCGAGCGCAGGTCTATAAATTCAACCATGACAAAACCAGCATAATAAAATAGATAGCATGGAGAAAATGTAAGAATGACAATTACAGATAAATAGTAGACTGGCTGAGTTGCTCGCAGTACATTTCCAAGTCCAAAAGAAATGAAAAAGGCCTCAAGATACACTCAGTCAGTGTTACAAGGTCAAATATCAGCCTGTTCACCTGCTGGCATTATGACATTCAAACACTTTATGAGATGAAACTGGTGATTTTGTTTGTAAACTGCATTTCAGCAGTGTGCCTCATGTTTTTGAATGAAAAACTCCCAGTCCCGCTCACAGATGTAAACCCTGTCACACTGGGACCAGGTCCCATACAAAAATCTATATGGCTCCCTCTTGTGCACAGTTGAATTATACCACTTTTCCCCCAAAACACAAGGCACGCTGATTGCACAGTGCGACTCAAGTCAAGTTCATTTCCACAGTAACACTGATAAGAGTCTTATTCACTTGATAACATTTAGACATTGATTATGTATGAACTTCCCTAGTGTGTGTGTGTGTGTATCAGTGTTTCTGGACTGATCTGTCAAACCCACACATCTGTCTGTTGGTGAGTCACTGAGCTCTGCATGTTACTTGTGAAAATAGAAGACACGCTTTCCGCTGAAACGGCTGACCAGTCACTATCTCTCGTGGAAAGTCAAAATGTTCAGACTTATCAGAGTTAACATGAAACAGGACTTAAAAAAAAAAGTTCTGCTTTATCTTATCTATCGTTATACGTAATACATATCTCAGCATATCATGATCAAATTAGAACATTTGATCCACCACAACACGGTGGATTAAAATACAAGTCAGTGCAGACAAGAATAAACGTGGGCTGTGAAAAGATGAAATGATGATAGAAAAACATTACTTAGACTTCATGTGTATCAGAAAGCAAATAGGAATAAGGACAAAGTCTGTAATTGATCTCTGTTTGATGGTAGAAGCAGCTGAGCAATTATTTTGCATCAGCAAACAGCTCTAAAATGAGACTGGACCAGTGAGCGGGTCAGGAGACAGAGCTAAAATTCTCCTTGGCTAAGATCAGCCCTTCTTCACAAAGCCTTCTTTCTTCATCACTTGTCATAGTAGCACTGTTACGGCACTTACACTGACTATTATAGGAAGATCTGCGACTCAGACTGTCGATGCTGGAGTGTCAGGATGAACGCAGATTTCATCATGAAATGAAGAAAACCCAAGACGCTTTGGTTTATAGTTTCATTTTGCCTTGTAGGCTACATCTCCCAGCTTCCTAATGCATGGCATGTCAACAAAGAGATTTGAGAAAGATTCAGCACTGATCCACGCATGCTGCCAACAGAACGTCTACTGTCTGCATCATGCTACAGATGAGACGAAAACATGGAAAATAGTCAGAAATAGCTACTTGAGCATGCATTGGCCTACTTTTTAATTGCATTTGGAAAAAAATGTTGTGGAATAAAGGTTTCTATCATTTGTTGACCAGCGTCGATGTAGACTAACGGTTTTCCCCTCAAAGTTGTTATCACTTTCATGACTGTTAGTGTGCATGTCAGTGCCTTTTTGTTGCTTAGATCAAATAGACTGATTAAAGTGGCAGAAAACCTAAGAAGGCCTAAAGCGGGACAATGTCTCTAAATAAGCTGCAACTTTACAGACCTGTAGCCTATAGTCAATAATGATGCCTGATCTAAATAGCAGCACAGATACACAATATACTTAAGTTTCTGCAACAACTTACATACAGTTAATGATAAACTACTCTCATAAATCACACATTTCAGGTAAAAAGAATATTGGTGATGACTCCTGTATTCTTTCTGATTCCCTTCACATTTTGAGATGGAGAGCAGCAGTATTACAGAAGTCAAAAGTAAAATACAGTTTATTCCTACAGAGGCTGCAAACACACACACACACACAAAGACCTGAGATACAGAAGAAAGAGGGAGATTTGGAAGGCAGTGGATTAAATTTGAGATCTGTGAAAGTCTTTGTTGTTGTTTTTGATCTCTTATTCCTCCATTACCCTCCTACTAACACACACACTCACACACACACACAATCCCTGTGTCTTCCTGCTACCCTCTTGTCTGGTGCTGACAGTCACTATCGGCCTGTAATCAAACCCTCTATAGTGGTTCATTTTCATGCACACGCACATACACACGTGTACACACGCACGTATATGCATACACACACACAAACTTAAATGCGTAGAAGCCACAACACACAACACAAAGGGCTCATTGTGGTTGAGGGCGCGCCTGTGTTGTCAGGTGTGTACGGTAAGCAAAGCACAACAGGATCCCACACACACAATGCTAAAAGCCGAACAGCGTATGTTGTAATTTAGTTTGGTAGGTCTGCGTTTGTGCAGTTTGATAGTTTAGTCATCCAGCTCTGGTATTTGAATGCCTGCCTTCCTCGGCTCTAACCCGGCTAGCAGGAACACCCACAAAAACCTCAGCGCGCTGGTCAAAAGTTCAACATTTCAACATCGAAACCAAATTAACTGAAAAGGAGAAATGAAAGAGGAGAGAGAGAGAGAGAGAGAGAGCATCACGAAGCACATCCAGGCAAACTGAACCACATTCTTCTGTTTCTTTATTTATTTAGTCAGCTATTTGTTTATTTATTTATTTTCAAATCCAGCCTCGCCCTGTTCTCTGGCTGGCCTCGGAGCGAGAGAGAAGGGAGGCTAAAAAAAAGTGTAAAGAGAAGAGGGAAGGATGGAGAGAGCGAGATAAAGAGAGAGAGAGATGAAAAGAGCGAGAGAGAAAAGGAGAGCTGCAGTAGGTGTGGAGGCGCTGTCCTGTTTGGTGTCCAACAGATGGTTGGTGTTATTGGTCCAGACAGCTCCCCTCTCTGCTGTCTACACTCACACATCCAGCGCTGATAAACAACTTTACAGCACACAGCACAGTGTCTGGCCGGGGGTTCATCCTACTATTTTTATGTAAATTATCATGTAGAAGTTGTTTGTTGAAAAGTATGTGATAAATAGCAATGGAGACAAATTTGTTGAACAGATAATGATAGGGGCTTAGTTCAGTGTCACTGCTCAACAGTTTATATCGGCTTTGTATATTCTGAAAGTGTATCCGTTAAATAGAAGTCGACCTCCCAGAAATGTTGCACCTAATTGTGATGAACCTGTCATGGTTATGTGGTCATTAGTCGGCGCATTGGAATCAGGGGTGTGCAGGATAATCAATTACCTGTTATAGATCATGTATTTTTTCTGACTATGACTCAACCAATCGGGAAAATACCACATTTTTGTCTGCCTTTATGATTATTGTACCCAACAGAATAAAGATCGATAGCAGGTAAACACAGGTGTTTAATAATCACATTAATTAAGGTTCTGTACCTAAATAGAACAGAGCCTTAATTAATGTCATTAGTAACACCTGTGTTTACCTGCTTTGCTGTGAAAAAGGTCTCTACACGCTCGGCCTTCATTCTTGGATATGTTCAACAGTTGTGTTGAACTTCTGGAATCAGACCGTGGATTCTCATATTTTATTTGGTCGCGACATCTGCACTTGTACTTAGTAACTTTATTTGCTGGTCTTACAACACTGAATACTGTGAATGTGGTCCTTGATTTTTTTTTTTCTGGCTGCGGCCCAGGTCTTCATCCCGACCACCTTTTGGTTTTGCTGTAGTCTTCTGGGAGAGCTCAGGGCAAATCCAGCCTAAGACACAACTCTCATATATTCTCACTCTGATCCTTGACACCGCAGTCTAGATCTGTGGACATCAGCAAGTCTTTCCCAGCGCACAACACGAGAGCCAGGTTTCTCTCCACTGACATCCCGATGGAGACTAATTTTTGGATTTACATCAAACATTTGAGCTGTTATATTTGGATGTAGAACAATGATGTAAGCATTTCAGACCAGCAATTTGATGCCTTCCATCATCTAGTTTTATCCTTATGTATGTACTTAGGAGAAAACATGCCAGTCGTGTTTGTGTCATACCTGTAATTTATTTGAAGGTGAGTTTGGGGACCTTGGTTCTGCCAATGACGCTCAGTTGCATCATCTTTATACCCATAATCTGGCAAAGGACGCCCTGTCCGCTATTAATGCCATGACAAATTTCATTAAAGTGTGGTATGGTTATGGGTCAGAGAGTGACGTCACTGTCTCTGCAAACCGTTCTCCTTTTCACTAACAATCATGCGGCTCTGGGATATCATCAAGAGAGTTTCAACCCTTTTTCCAGCTTTTCTTTTTTTTCTCCATGTTCACAGATTTAGCCTGAGCTGTCCAAGGTCGTTGGAATAACACGTACGGGCTGCGTTTCAGGGTGGGTCCTTCCCTTCAACATTTTTGTGGTATTGGTGTGCTCATCAGGGAGGTTTCATTAAATACCCCATTCATCAGCTCTTCTGATGCCGTTAGACACACAAAGGCTGGAAACTGTGCGTTCAGCCCTTGAGAACCACAGAGCAGAATAGCTCCTCCATCCCCACCCATCACGGCTAATGACTGTCATTCTTCTGGGTGGGATCTCTCCTTTGGGCTGCGTCCCACGTCTTCCCCCTTTCCAATGAACCGCATTGTCGGAGCTCACCTGGGGGACTGTGCACGTGGAACAGCCGAGAGTCCAAGTCTGCTTAACAGACAAAAGGACAGTCTGCAGAGGGAAAGTCTGCCTGTATGATGCATAACAACTCTGCAGACTAGACTCAAACTGTCCAGCACCCTATCAATAACCTAGCTTGAATCCTTCCTTTGTGCTCTGCCTGTGTTTTCCTTTGCCAACGAGTGCTAAAACATCAATAGAAAACTAAATGTTACGCAGGTTTAAGGCAAAACAATACTTGCGTCAGAATACTTGAAAAAGATACATAGCATATAGATTAGAGATGAATAATGCCTGTGGCGAAATTGCATTGTTGCAGCAGCATAATCAAAGTAAAAAAAAAAAAAAAAAAGGCAAATCTAGACTAGACATAGAGACAACAAAAAGCAGAGAATAAGATGTAGATAGCAATCCGTTAAATAAAAATAAAGGGAATAAGCAGCATCTCTGGCTTCCAGGCATGAATTTTGCAGATAAAAGTTAGTTCAGTGCCAGGGCTTGTGTTTAGGGTGGGGAAAAGCACATTCCAGAGAAGAAGCAGAGCACTGCTGTGTTAACCGATAGTTGTAGAAAAGTTGCAGAAGTCGCTCGGTGCTCCAGTCTTGCAGCAGTGTTGCAGGGTTTTCCTGACAGTTTCCAGCCAGTGCAGCGGGACTCCAGTGACCAGGCTGAATTAGGACGTTGGCTGCGCGTATATCAAAACAAGGTGCTGTTCCCATGTGGCTGAGTGGCTTGGATGGGAAGTCCAGCCGGCTAGTCTCATTGGATGTGCAGTGATCAGTAGTTCCCTTCTCCGAACAGCCTCGTGTCCTTTCTGTAGTAATTTGAATATTAACTGTCCAGTCAATTTCATACTCTTTCATACCACATGCATGTTGTTAATCAGGAGTATGTCAACTCAGTACCAGTTTGGCCTGTTTCATGGTCTGTGCAAGGAATACTTATTCACACACAGAGGGCGATACAAGGGTGTTTTTGCATAGCAAAATGTGCTGCGAAAATGTGTAATGTGACGCAAACCTCTGTTGCAACCATGGGTTTCAGATGAGGGCACGACATGAAAATTACTAGTAAAGAGTAACTACCAGTGAAAAAGAAGATAAATTTTTCATGTGGAAGCAAATGGCAGGTTTTGAAGAGAATCCTCTACACCTCAACTGGTAGAGCGAGGCACCAAATGCTGTCAGGGTTTGGGGTACTGCTGGGGATGCTCCTGCTTAAAATAAATGTCCTCATGGTGTTGTAAGACACCTTGGATAGAGATGTCCACCCAACAGCAAAGTTATCGTGTGAAAAGACTGACTGGTTAAACTTTCAAGCAGATAATCTGTGGTAATCAGCTCAAGTTTGAGAGTAACCTTCCCGACTCCTTTTCTGACTTCTTGAATGTTCTTAAAGAGTACACACACACACACGCATACACACACACACACACACGTGCATTTCAGCAATGGGGGGATCAGTCAGTCAGTCGGGCAATG
>OMKZ01013655.1:4254-25434 GCA_900302535.1 Neoniphon sammara
GCTAACATGAAATGCTATCAATAGGAACCGAACCAGTGGACGTACAGAGGTGAAAATGGTATCGTACAGCTTGTCTCAGTGTGGGTAAGTTGGAAAAAGGGTAAGCCCAAAATGTTGGAGTATTCCTTTAAGACCTGTACTGAAGCCATTAAAACCATGTATTTTCAGCACAGTAGGTAGGCAGCTCCATAATTATTTTGCTTGTCCAAAGGTGGTTTTGCACATTACAATACAACATTCACCATTTTACTCAATTCAAGATGATTTATATAGAAGGCAAGGGGGAGGGGCTTAATATGATATAAGCAATGAATAGGAAACTCCTGAGTGTGACAGACGCAATCACCTATATCAGTACAAACTGAAGTTGAGCAATTCAGCCAAAATTGTCCTTTTCACCTGTGGTACCTTGTGTTATGATGCTTAAATAGGTTAAATGAGTGAGCACCTGAGAATGACATTTGCCTTGCATGTAAATGCAGCCAGTGTTCATTTTACTGTACAGGCCTCACCTTTTATTTATCAAGACCTGGCAATATATCTGTCAGTAAAGATGAACTTCTAAAGGTACCTTACCTGTTCTTTATATGCCCTAATGAGTCCATTGTTACACCAGACCGATAGCCTAACTTTGGCTAAATTTTGATCATGTAGTTTCCCCCTGCCTTATCACGAGTCGTTACTCACCATAAGGCACTTCCTCCTGTAAAGTGCAATAAGAGACTGGTCCATGCCTCGCTTCTCCCCCTTCCTTAGCAGGGTGCTGTTGGTCTGGTAGGCATGAGCCAGGTAGTTTAATGCCTCCCGCACCCTGTAGCACCACCATGACACAAGACAACAGTCAGCATGTCATCCCCCACAAATGATTCAGCTCTATTCTATGACAATCGATAAGAAATATGTCTCTTTGTTTTAATTTGTAATTGTTACATTGTCCTTGTTGCATTGTCCTTCTCTCTCTCTCTCTCTCTCTCTCTCTCTCTCTCTCTCACACACACACACACACACACACACAGTGTGATGCAACACTTACTTCCCATGCTGGTATTGCTCCAGTCCAGTCAGCAGGTAGACAAACACTGTCCTGAACAGCCTGTAATCCTCATGCCACTGCTGTGGGTGGACATAACCAGAAACAATCATTTCATTTGATTATTGGTCTAAATTTACCCAGTAGCTGTAACAGTAAAGCCTTAAATTAATGTTTTAAAAGTGTGTAGGGTTGTACCAATCAATCAGTTACAAATTATAATCAGCTGATAGACATCATTTGGAGGCCATTTATGACTGGCTGCAGATCATTTCGACGAACTGATGACATTATCAGGCTACATTTGTTATTTATGCTCTTGCCATCTGAGAGTAATTGAGGCCAGGTACATATATTTGTAAGTGGTCTTGCTATTAATTAATTTCTCACTCTTTCTCAACAATTTGATGACTGGATTCATTGCTATTTTCAACTGATAAATACTGATGGATCAAAAGCATTAGTTTCTGGTTTTGTGCTGTGAATTTTATTGCCTGTAATTATAAGAAATAGCTGCTTGCTGCACACTTTTACTCTGTGTGCCATGTCCAACCAAAAGGCATCATCTAGCAGTAATCAGATTAATGATCAATCAATCACACACGTATAAAATCGTAATCAGATTGACCCATAAAAAGCTGAGTGGTGTATTCTTTAAACAAGTTCAATGAAAATCAAGACAAAGGTGGTGCTATTAGTTGACAGCTGATTCCTCAGGCTTAAGACTATACCATGTACTCATCCATGTCCATATCCTCTGGCTTGATGAGGCGCAGCTTGGCTCTGGCTTCCCTCATGATGCTGATGGCCCTGCAGGTGGACCACAAGAAGAGAGTGGAGGCTTTAAAACTAGTTGCTCAGTGATGATTCATGTTGGTGATTAAAACAGGAGCGCCTACACCATTCTGCATGCAAGTCTTTACTTCAGAAAGTGACAAATGCATTGGTTGCTTGAGGTTGTTTGAACAGTATTCCTCAAAGAAAGATGGATCGTGGTTACACATATCTTTTCAACGTGATCATGCCGGGACACATTAATTGTCAGGTTTGTACACTCTCAGATCGGATCTTGGCCGCACAGAGATCTGATCTCAAAATGCTAAAGTGGCCTGGATCGCATTCCTATCGGATCTCAGCTGTGTGTGGACATGAATCTGGCCACAATCTGGATATTACAAGCAACATCATTATTTATTACGCCCCAGTTGCGGTTACATCCCTCTAGCTTCTGCATTCAGTGCATGCCACATTAGAAAATCTGTATTCTGATCCAGATTAAAAGTTTTGAAAATGGCCCCAGAGATGCTGGAAAATTTTCCCAAAATCATCAGCGGGGTTTTGTAGTGTCAAATGGACAACAGTTTCCAATCTGTCTTTACCTTTCATCGAAGCTGAGATTACGGTCAGTAAACTGCTCCAGCAATGTTCTTTCAATAATGCGGTTGGGTGCCTTGTTCTGGAAGAGGTAAACGAGGACATGTTGGAGGCGTACATCCTCCTGGGGTGTGACTTCCTCCTCCGAGAGCTCATGGAGGCGAGAGTACTCCTCGTGGAAAGCCTGCAGTGAGACATTGTTGAGGAAACGACTGAAATCAGAAACTTGGCATGAAGACGAATCCACTTTTAAAAAGACCAGTCCATAGTTGCAATATGGTGTGCCCTTTGGAAACACCTTTCCCCTACTGCTGGCTTTGTTTTAAAGGAATACTCCAATGTTTTGGATAATATACCCTTTTTCCGACTTACCCAAACTGAGACAAGATATTCAATACCATTTTAACCTCTGTACGTCCACTGGTTCAGTTCCTATGGGTAGCATTTTGTGCTAGCTTAGCATAAAGACCTGAAGTCTACCAGAGTCATTAGCCTAGCACCATCAAAATGAAAAAATAAACCTTACAGCAACTCCAAAGCTCCAAACTCCAAAGTATTTGAAATACACGTCCTGGAATTAAAAAAAAACAAAAACAAAACAAAACACAAAAAACCAAGATCCTTTTAGGAGAAGTTAGATGGTAGGAACTATATGCGGCAGGTACAAAAACCACACATGTTCAACGGCTTTAGTACCTACCATCTTTAACTTAAGTAGACGTACAAAGGTGAAAATGGTATCGAACATCTTGTCTCAGTCTTGGTAATTCAGAAAAAGGGTATTTTACCCCCAAACTTCTTTTTATTCCTTTAAGAGCCTGTAATATTTTCATTAGGTCCTTGTTGAATTGCCATGTATGAAACGTCTGTGGTAGTAACATTTGCAGGCCAACTGATGTTTTCACTGAAGCTGCTTTGGTGGATTTTTCTTTCCATTACTCAACAATTTAAATTAGTTGTGAAAGCCTTTCATCACTGAGACTAATTCATACACTGGCCTGGCAGCAGGAGGCGACGAAACAAGAGTCTTACATATACAATGATGATCCTCGCAAACACTGATGTAGAACAGACTGGCATTATACATTTGGATGCAAGCAGATTATGTAAATTGAATATAAAATCACATCAAAAATCATACAGGCAAATCCATTCTGAATTTTGGCTTCAAGCATCAAGGTCATGTGTGAGCAGAGCGCACGCAGAGCATATTTTTCTGTTATTGCAGCCACATCTGGATGATTTTGTTGTTGTGTTTTGGAAAACTTGCCAGTCAATTTGGAATGTGTTCTGTGTTTATTTGTAGTAAAATGGTAGGGATTATTGGGAGTTAAAAGGCAAAGCTGCAATGATCTGCTCGTTGTTGGCTTTACTGGAATACATTTGGAACAGTTTAGAAAAATTCTCATACTGATCATTTTAGAAGGAAATTTTAGGGTGTTTTACAGCAAATCAACCCTGTAAATCCTTGCAATGTTTTCTGGGTACTGATGGTTTTGCAAAACATCTTACAGTTGAAAATTCAGAAATACCTCGACAGACTGACGTATGCAGCGGATTTTGCAAAACATTTGCACCTTCTGTATTTGTCTGTGATCCAAATCAATATGTACACAAGAATAAATCACTAAAGACTGTGTATAAAGAATGAGTTGCTGCATAAAAGAAAAAGTTTAAAGCCTGCAGGGGTTGAATCATACAGAACACTGTTAAGCTCTGTGGCAACATGAGAACTGCAGGCTTTAGTTTATGGCTGTTGGATTGGGCTATATTTTGCTCCAGAGCAAAACAAGACAAGTATTTTACTGGTCTTGCAAAAATACATCAACAAAAATGAAGCTTGCTGCTTGATTTTGCCATGTAGTGCAGATGTGAGATGCAGGCTCCCTCAACATCCCTCAAAGGACATACCTTGATGAGGCCAGCCTCAGGGCCATCATTGTCGAAGGTTTGTCTGGCCTTGGCTATGGCCAGGATGACGCCCTGCATAGCGGGAGTCAGCATCATCTAGATAATCATACAACACAAGATCAGAAAAAGAATAACATCAGAACAAATTTGAACAACTGAACATGCTTTTCTAGTTGTAGGAATGGACTGGAATGAAATGGAACAAATATCATAGTTTTCTCGCTGACCAGAAAGATTTACAAAATATCTGAAATGTGCTACCATACCACCATCATATTCTTTTGATGGTGACTTCATTATATGGAAGAGGGACTGCACTAACTGAGATCCCTCAGATTCAATGTTGTTGCCCAAATGAAATTCTGCTGTTGGCGTGGTCAATGGAGGGAAATCTCCTCCTAGGAAGTCATGGGCCAAACTTGAAAACAAAATCCAAGTGTCAATGTACCAATATCTACACTAAAAGTGTTGCGTAAGTGCAAGACTTTTAGGTTACCCATGTAACCTTAAAGGATTTCTTGGCATCGAAGTTCTTAAGTTAGCTTAAACCGCAGTCCGTTGGGGCCGCCAGTGTATGAAGTTGCCAAGTGCAGCTTTAATGTAATAGCTCATCAGTTCAGTGAAAAATGCATGGTATCTACTTACCTCTTCATTGTATCCATCAGCATCAGCTCTGACCATAATCCTGCCCACATTCGGAATCTCCACTTCTGAAACCTCATTCTCAGCCTGCCGCTGTCTAACTGGGGCCGCCTCCTGCTCCTCAGCCTCCTGGTCTGCTTCAAGCTCTGGAGATTCCCTGCTTGCCCCTGGGCTGGCCTCAGCTCCAGTCTCTAGGACAGCCACCTCTGGGTCATTGTCCTCCCCTTGGAGGTCCGATGATGCCTGGTTACTAATTCCTGCTTCAGGGCTGGGAGGCTGAGAGAGGAAAAGTTCAGAATAAGATATACATAATTTGTACCTAATATCTTGTCACTTCTTCTGTACATAGCCTTACTTTATCTGGTGATGCACATACCAAAATCTACATGTGTGTACCAATGAAGATATGTAAAGTGCAGAGACCTGGTAAGTAAATAGTTGTTAAATCTGTCAAGTCACTGTACATACAGTATGTACTGTATGTCTTCCTGTAGGAATGCTAATATGAATACCATTCTCTACGCGCTGTAATATTTCATGCTCTTTCTTGTGCTCCTCTCACTGATATATGTTTCATATAAATAGACAATATGTCCATACATCCATATGCCCGTCCATATGTTTGTTCAATACTTTAATCCAAGGCAATATATTTCAAAATCTATTGGGCAGATTTCCATAAAATTTGGTAAGCACATCCATGCTCCTCAGAGAATGAACCCTATCAGTTTCGGCAATCTCATGATGTCCACCTTCAGGCTAAAATGTCAACTTTGCACACAAGATATCACAAAATGTAATTTGTGGTAGCGCCACCCTTTGGTGAAAATGTCAAATTTGATATCTAAAAATCTATAAAATTTGATATCTCGAAATCCATGAAATTTGGTGAGCACAGGCATGTTGCCAAGAGCATACAGTATGTCAGTGTTTGTGTCATCATGACCTTTCCTCTAGTCTAGTGCCACCATTAGGGCACAATATCGGTTTTCTTTTTTAAAGTCTATTGGGCAGATTGCCATAAAATTTGGTGAGTACATTCATGCTTCTCAGAGCATGCACCCTCTCAACTTTGATGCCCTCATGCCCTTTCCTCTAATTCCACCCTCAAATTTTGACTTGATTGACTTGATTCAACAAATTTTAAACGTAGTGGATGGAATGGCATGCAATTTGCTGTTTTTTTTTTTTTTTGTTTTGTTTTTTGGTGAGGTCATGTCCCAGTCCACTGCTGCATGTAATTAAAACGCTAAAATGAAATTTCCCGCAAAAAGGAATCCTAACACACTCCCCATTTTATTCACCCTGTCAATTTTGGTAAGTTTATAACATTTCCTCTAGCACCACCATCAACCACACATGTCCAATTCTCTCAAAACTTGCCTTCCCCCCATCATACACCATGTCAGCAGGGCAACATGCCACCAGACCTGTGCTTGTTTTATTATTCTTTGTCTTTCTTTTTATGATTGCACCACTCTAACACTCCAACAACATTACTGCTGCTTATTTTATATCCTGTTGTAGTAATGCTGAAATTCAGCCTAATTTTTTTCTTTTTTTTTTGCAGTTTCATCTATACATTTCTACTTAATATTTAATATTAATGTAATAATATTAATATTTAATGGATAATAGTTAAGGTTAAAATAAAATATTTGAAGATTTATGGCAGATTATATTTTCCAAAATAAATAAGAGCTTAAGTCACAATGATCAACCAAATCAGTTAAGAGTTGTAACTACAACTGACCTTTATTCTTACCAACTTCCTGTGACTCAATACCATTTTCAACACTATCCAACATCATATGGTGTTAATCTGCATCACTATGCTTGGTGAAATGGGAGCCCTGACCCAGATATACATACAATATTTTTGTGGCCCAGAATTTGTGACCCATATTCTATGGAGGGGTCACGAGTGGGTGAGGAGTTATGAGCCCACCTGACTATGCAGCTTGTCCTCAGTTGAAGTGGAGTCTTGGCTGGGCCCCGAGGTGTCAGTGGTGATGTGGCTGCCGTCATCTGGCTGGCAGCCAGGGCTCGGTGGTGGCTGTGGGGTTAGTACTAACTCTTCTGGGTTCAAAAGAAAGAGAGGCGAGAGATATGCTGTGACCAAACAAGAACTTATACAGTCAAACACACTGATAGGTTGTGCCATTAACAGGAAGTAACACGTTTCACAGATGTAAACTGAGGCTTGTCTTACACCCTGGACAGGAATAGCACAGGTCAGGAGCAGTATTAAGGGCTCATGTAATAAATTAATCACCTCCCAACTTCTAATCAGTGCATTTCATTATCCTGGAAAAAGTCCAGCCAGTGACCATACCTTAGGCAAATAGGGAGGATCTACAGCGTCTCAGTTAGGAGTGCTGGGACATTCTTCTTTGTTTTAGCCCCACTTTGTGAATAAGCCTGATAGGGCAATTATATTTTTACATAAAAATCGTGCATAGAGCATGACCACAACACACCTTCAGGCTTCTCTCTGGGATCCGGCAGTGGTTCCTCCCCTGGGTCTGGTTCTGGCTCTGGGTCTGGTTCTGGCTCCGGTTGGGGCTCTGCAGCAGCTCCCTGCTCTGGCTCTTCGGTGGAGGGTCCCGACTGGGGGGCCGGCTCAACTGTTGTTTGCTGTGTACTAGAAGGATTGGCATTTGGGGATTCTGGGGTGGCTGTAGCTTCAGCTGAGACAGGATCACTTTGCGCTGGTGCTGTCTGGCAAAACTGCTCCTCCCATTCGCTGAGCTCCTGCTGGAACCAGCGGTTATCCTCATGGACAAAGCGTCTGAGGATGGGTGGCAAGGAGTCCATGCCATGCAGGACCTGGCCTGTTTCATCATCTGTGTCTTCTGGGAGGGGGGAGTATACTGTCAGTTTACAACAGCCTCATTTATTTGGAACTCAGATATCCAAACTGGCTTTTGCTAATAGTGCATATGCAATTTTCAGAACCCATCATAATTCCAGTGTTTTTATTCCCGTCTTTGTATCTTTTGGTCAGGCAGTCAGTTTGAGACAAAATTGGTTCAGTGCTTCAGGGCACCATATTCCAACTCTGGAAGGGACCAATTTTGTCATTAATTAGGAGACAGATCAGGAATATTTATGACCTTCATCAAAAGCACCATTTATGCATAACGAGCTGCCGTGCCTATTGAGCTACACTGTCGCATGCTGATCAAACAGAGTACATGCTGACACCGTAATTCATTAGGAACTGAAAACACAGCTCCTGTTCTTGGAAAAAGCATAGTATAGTTCAAAGAAACACTCTTCAGTTCTTTCACTTTTCAAAAAAAAAAAAAATTATAATTGTTAGCCTTCTCCAAAGAAACTTGAATTCCTGACATTTGCTGACATTTTTCCACATGATCCTTTCTTGTACTCCTCCCACTGTTACAGATTATACATTGATGTTTTATAATATCTTTTAAAGCACAAACTCATCTTTCTGTCTCAGTAAGTTCTGCTGCTACTGACACTGCAGCTGCTATTTTGTACAACCTGTTACATCCCCAGTTTTATTTCTGCTTGGCACTAGAACTGTCAGTTGTGTACTTTTAAATAACCATTTGCTCTTTTCTTATTTATATCATATTATTCTTTACCGTATTCTATTATTACTTCTACTGGTCAATCAATCAATCTTTATGTAGCACCTTAAAAGGTGAGAAAGTGCTTTACAAGAGCTCAGAGAGCAGAAAAAGAATGCACAGTGGAATTGTATTGTATTGATTTGTATTGATATCTTTTTTTTCTTGGCATTTATGCTGATCTGATCTAATCTGATCTGATCTGATCTGATCTGATCTGATCCAGGGCATGCTATACATGGGTCTACCTGCAATGAGGTGGGGTAGCCTGTCGTCAATGTACATGAGACAGTAGGCACTGGCGTTGGTCATGCCACCGAATGAGTCCCGCTCAAGCTCGTCCCATGATGACTCAGTGATGGTTATGTCGTTGTACTTCATCCAGCGTTTGTTGGTGTGGTCGTAGATGTAGGCCCAGTAATGTCCCGCTGATGCCTGGCCTTCATGGACTAGCACTGCATGGAGCCTGTAGGGCACCTGAACAAAAGAATATATATAATATTTTCTTAAGAGACAGAATAATCATAAATTATTTTTTCACCCTTTTTAGCAATACAAAAATCTCACCTACTCAGTACTATTTGATGCTGCAAGAGAATTTTCTACAGATGTAGAGATGAGATGTAGAGATTGGACTGATTTTCTGTTTGCCTGGGTGGTTTTTTTTAAGTGTAAGCCTTACCTGACAGAGGCTGTTATCCGAGTACATGCCCTCTAGCACCTGGCTGACTCTGTCGATGCTGGCCTTTAGTTCTGACATACACAGATATACACACACAGAAAAACACACAGACATCAATACACTGCACCTGCGGCTAAGTAGAACAGATCTGCCATCTTTTTTTTCCTCTCTTTCCCTTAAAGGATGCCTTTGACTTTTGAGGGTTTTTTTTCATGTGTTACTTGCCAGAATAAGGGGAAAAAGAGTTTCTACACCAGCATTTCAGTGAGTGGAATATGAGTCACCTAGAGAACTCACATGCTCTAGTGTTGTCACTATATCAGATGTTCAAGTTCTACACCCATACCATGTTAAATACCTTAATTCAATACCACTAGGTTACCATGGAAAACAGCTATCATGCAATGTCAAAGAACAATGACAATGCTGTATTTTAACTGAAAGCACCATACCCTTAACAAGACACCTAGTGGCTCAGGTGTCTAAGCAAAAATAGAAAAGCAAAAATATCTTGGGTTTCAAATTGTCCTAGAGTCCTTGATGCTTGTTTTCTCGTTTCACTGTGAGCTCTCTCATAAAGCAGAAGTGCCCTAAAAATAATCTTGAAAAGGGAACATCCCCAGAAATGCTTGGGCCCAGGGCCACAAAGTACCCCAGGGAAAAGAAAAACAATCTTCTGGTGAGTTTTGTACAGTGGCATGTTCAGAGCCTTCCAAGGGAGACAATCCAGTACACTTGAATTTCTGACCTCTCATTGAGATTAATATGCAATCCATTCTATTACAAGATGAAATATAAAGTAATTGAAATACTTTGAAATATCAAATAGGATCTGACCAAAGTAGTTTCTTTCCTTGCAAGATCATTTCCTTGCAAGATCATAAAATCATTCATTCACTGGTTTTAATCTGGAAAATGAAATGATGGCACAATGCAAAGATCATGTGCCTTGATCTTCAACTTTTCTTTTTTTTTAACTATGAATAGATAGTCTATTCATAGATAGTGTATTTCCAAAACAGATGAAAAAATTATAAAAGAAAGCACTTTTATATTTTGTGCTATATATTAAGCACTTTTGGCTACCTTGGGGTACCTTTGGGTAACTGTTTGAGTAACTACTGGGCCAAAATGCCACACGTCTCCCATCTCTAATGACAGTACTAAATCCAACATGCACAACACTGAACAAAACAGCTCGCACACATAACACTTATCCTATCCTTAAAAGTCAGATCAAAATGTATGTAATGGACACTGGCCTCGAAGTTTCCTGTGGCAAGAAATGATCGCTTATGTACTCAAACTTGCTATCTGTAAATTAAACTAATCTTCACAGTGTAATTTTATGAAGGTGTAATCTTGCTCCCTTGCCTTTGAGATCCGCAGTAGTGTGTTCATCTTCCTATTTTTAAGCTAAGTATTTTTGTGGCAGCAGTAGGGGAACCAGCTGGGGAGTGGTGGGGGGGGGTCGGGACCTTGGGCCCACTGCAATATTTAACAATCTGAACATGTTTTGTAAATATTTCTACTCTTTTTTTTACCACAGTTAAACATGAAACTGCACTTCAGTGCATTTATGTGTATATGTTAATGTTCACACATTTCAAAGCAAATTTAAAATAAATTCTCAGGCATTTTTTCCGATATGAAGTCAACACTGATGAAGCTATTAAAACAATGGACAGTCTCATATATAGTTCACCAGTAACTGTTTTTTATATGAACTTGACATTGATGCTTGCTCTTGGCCCATGGACCAGCCTCACACTTACAAATCAGCGACCAAAACATCAGCTTGGTGAGTAGTGTTACACTACTCACCAAGCTGATGATCTAAGTGATTGATTGTTTTGTCCTGCGCATTGTTAATTCATGGCAGTTAAATATTGCCAGCAGCAGTAATTGAAGTCATGTTGGTTGTTGGCCTTTGGTTGCTGTGGACAAATTGCATCTGTACGTCTCTTAACATTACAGGCCTGTTATTGCTGCTGCTGAATTCACATTTGCAAAATGCCGAAATACATAGGGTACCAGTGCAATGTGAAAACCAAAATGATGAGTATGCGTGTACTAGTGTGTGTGTGTGTGTGTGTGTGTGTGCGCGCGCGAATGAGAGAGAGAGAGAGAGAGAGAGAGGGCACTCATGCAAAGTGGTACTTGTTAATGGCTCCTTTGCAAACAAATTGGTTAGATGTGAAATAGGGACAACAGAGATTTTATAGCCAAATGGGCACGTCTGCAGCCCTTTTTCCAGTAGTTTACAGCGCCTCACGAACTTTTATGTGTTGACCATATAATACAATTATGAAAAAAAAATAATGACTGTACTTTACAAATGTTTGATATAAGGGAAGCCAGTGATAGTTGAAAAATGTGTTTTTATGACCAGTATTTATTCAGTTTTATCAAGCAGCCACACACAATAAACTGAAATTCCATTGAGACCAAAGGAAAACAATAAAACAATAAATGTAATGCAAAACAAAAAAAACAAACAAACAATAAAACAATAAATGTAATGCAAAACAAACAAAATGGAAATGAAAACAGTATACAAAAATCACAAGAATATAAATGAATACTAATAAAGACAAGTTCATGTAAGTTTTTATTACTTATTATGATGCATAGTGGGTATTTATGTCCTAAATATTTGTATCATCCTGAGACGTGACATATATACACATTTTGTAAACCAACTACATTCAACATTGAGAATGCAGTTAAGTAAAAACCACTGAGATGCTCTGCACTGCCCCATAAGAAACAACAAGAGCAGTGACGGGCATACGGTTGCCATTTTCTCTCATTCAGCAAATAGAAAAAAGATGCATGTAGGGGACTGACCACGCTCGGGGGGAATGGAAACATCTGCTCTGTACTCTCACGAGTCCTCTTTCTCTTGATACCTGTAATTCACATCAAAATATATTGAGAATGAGATTGTTGTTCTGTGCACTGTGGAGTAGATCTGATTGAAATAAATGTAGGTGGTGCACCGACATGGTATTTTGCATGACATACAGCATGGTCATATTCACTACCTGCAGTGTATACAGGTGAAGAAGACCGTTTGCCCTTCATCTGCAGATCTCATCTGCTTGGTATGGTAAACCATCCCCTCTTTATTGCAGCGAGAGCAACGTCTGTCAATCTGGAGAGATCAATTGGCATCAAATAAATGCTTTATCAACATGTGCGGCACACAATCTGAGTTCAGTAACCAGTAGATAGGAATCAGTTATTCTTACCACAGGTCCCTTCAGTTCTGAATCATTGTCCTCCATTACTACGGACAACTGCTCCACAGGGTTGAAGATCACTGTGGACCGGATCTCCTGGCCTGAGAAATCTGCCCAACAAATTACACAGTTATGGACAAAATCAAATATCACAATATCTTTCACCAAATACCCCAGTAACAATAGTGTGACAATAGTGTAGGGATGATTATTGGTGCTTTCACAAGATATTTACACACAAGAGATTTTCTGATAAACAATCATGAGTTCAATAAGGAGGTGTAAATTGGAAGTGTAAAATGATATTTATTATGTATTTCACATAGTTTTGGCTTTAAAACCAGGAAAAGCCGACATGTATGCGCGGGATCACAATGTATCCAAGTAGTTTTGCGGATTTTTTTTTCCAATTCTGTTGCCTGTCTATAACTCAACTTCATTCAAACCAAGCAGGACAGAACAGAGACTCAGTACCTCGGACAGGGATGCAGAAGGAGCAGCGTGGACAGCTGACGGTGTCCTGCATCCCTGGTAGAGGAAGCACATTCCCACACTCGGGGCAAAAGTTGAGATCACCGCTGAAACACGACATCACTGTGAAGAGCAGAGAAATAGGGGTGGGGGACATGCAACAGTGTCGGTGTATCATCACGATGGACTAACGTTTAAACAGAATATTATTCAACATTGTACATGATACAATCTGTATGCAGCACCTCTATCAGTAACGGACATTTAAAAATGGGAAGAAACTGGGGCGGTAATAGCGCATTCTTCGCTCCCACAATGAATAAATCGTAATTTTACAAGTGCTTTAAAGTGGAGCTGTAATAAATGTACATTTGTAAATGTTTCCCACGTAAAATAAATTTGTTAACCAGGACTTTTATGTTTAATTCTCCACAAGTCAAGATGAGTGCTGTCACTTCAGCACGTGTTAGCAGCAGAACTAAAACACTACATTAAACTTTGGCAGCTTTCTCAACACATCATTATGCAGATACAGACCGACTTACCTGTTCGATATGTAAACAATTAACAGCGAGTGGTAACTCAGATCTACCTGTGAGTACCAGATTTTACCCCGTCCGTGTGCCAGTCAGGCACGTGTATGGTCGCGCACGGGGTCCTTCTACTCACGGTCGAGAGCCGATGACGCCGTGTCGATACGATACCGCTTCACTTTGAATTGACGACTTGGTTTATTTACTTTATCTGTCAGACCTAAGGTATGTTACAGAAAAAATAAAACTTTGAGCACATAACGTTCGATCAGCGACTTATTTTCAGAGTTATTAAAGTGGAAATGTGAGCAGTCAACTGGTACAGTAGACTAACCGAGTTGGGAAGCTGCTCGCTAGCCTCCTAGCTAACGGCAGCTAGCTAACAGATGTTTTGGTGTTAGCAAGTGATACACGACTCTCGTGGCTGTTTGATAGCGAACGCCCCCATTAACAATAAAAACCCTTTCTTTGCATTTGTTAAAATAGTGTCGCGCATTGCCCTATACATTCCTTTCCCTTTTAGAGTGATTGTTAATTTAATGTCTTCTGGAAAATTGCATATATAGAATAAACAAAATAGCACAGTGTTTCAGTAAAAACCTTATAAACCTTGCACTGTTTACTACCGCTAAGCATGGCGCAGTCGTTATTTTAGCAGAATATTGTGGGAATAACAGGAAATTAATCTAAATGATGGCCTGCCGTGGGAAATGAATGATTTATCCTTACCCACATTGACAGCAGTGCGAGCCCTGGAATCTAATAGTAAACAGGTGCGATATGATAGCATTTGCACAGCACTCATGTCAACTTTCTATTTGAGGGTCATGTTTTATACAACTACTGTAATGTAAGAGTCAAGTAAATTGTAGAATTTGAAGTTTCTCTGAAAATTTCATATCTGAGAGTGCATTATAAGAAAAGCCAGAAAAGTCATTGTTTTGAATGGGGACACATTTTTGTTGGCTAGAGTCCTGCTGTATTGAAAGTTCAGATATGTTGAACTTTGACCTTATGATGGGCTGACCTTTTGAGAGCCTTACACAAGACTGTACAGCTGCTGGTCCAAAATGGAGGAGGAACCAGTTGTATGTGTCTCAGAATTTTCCTGAACTCTACAAGTCTCTCAAAGCGTAGACCACATGAAAACTGTTGTGAAATGTCAGCCTTAAAATGCTTCTACTAGTTTTGTTACATGGACATTTGGACAGAAACACCTAATGTGGAAGCTCATGGGATTTCATTATAGTGCGAGCAAGTGGGCTGGTGTGGTTAAACATTTTGCTGTACAAAGTGATATGCATAGTGTAAGAGCCTTGTTTTGGCACAGTATTGTGAGTGTGTCATTAGTCACTGGTGCGATAGCTAAAAAAACTTGAAGCACAGTAATGGCGATCAGTTTAGGTCAGTCACATCTGTATATCAACCAGCTTTGTGAAAGCTATGCCAGTATTGTGACAGTGTGCCCCAGATGAACCTGTGTATAGGAGACTAGTTTACTGACAGCATATATCACCTATGTAGTTTTGGCAGGATGACTGAGAACGATGTGGACAATGAGCTGTTGGATTATGAAGAAGACGAGGTGGAGGCAGCAGGGGTTGGGGATGTGGGCGGTGGGGATGCCATGTCGATGCGAAAGGAAGGAGTGAAGGGCTCCTACGTGTCCATTCACTCCTCTGGATTCAGAGACTTCCTATTGAAACCGGAGCTGCTCAGAGCCATTGTGGATTGTGGATTTGAGCATCCATCTGAGGGTGAGTAGCCTTTCTTGTCAGCGTTCTCCAAAAAAACTAAAGTGAAGGAACCAGGTCATTTCAGTCCCAAAAAGACTACTTTTGTTTTAACATCCATTCTATATCTCTGACTAAAAAGTGCTTCAATGCATGACAAGTTTCATTTATGACATACAGTCTTGGAAACAGGAGCTTACGAGGGGCAGCTGTAGGTAGTAAGACTCATCCACCTGCAGGGCTCCTGAGTCTCGGTTAACTTTTTCCACAAGTGACACTTGTGCTGCCTACAAGTGCTGGGTATTGTTTGAAATACTTAAATACCAGAACCAGTACTGCTTTTTTGAAATATGTTTTTACATCATCGAGACCTACACACACCATTCCACGAAGTCTTTTCACCAAGAGATGAATTTTGTAATAAACCAATGAACAGATATAAGACCTATTAAATTCTGTGGAGGCAGAGCTTGCATAGCATTTCCTGAGTTTGATGTGTTATACAAGGCTAGGCAATGAAACTAGAAAACTAAGTCATGTGTACTTAAATAGGTGCAAGCTTTGTTTTGACTTGTTTTATCTAGATTACAGCAAGTCGTTCAGTGCTGTGCAAGTATGTGATGAGCATTAATGTGCAAGTTTGTGAAGGATCCTTATGCTTAGAGATTGGCCGAATAAGAGCAATACAAATCTAAGTTAAAAATTGGTAAAGTTAACGCAGCATGTTTTCGTACTCGGGGGTATCGACCTGATTCAGTCAGTGTCAAAAATGAACTGGCTTTCAGTGCCCATGTGAATTGGTGTGTGTCCGTTTGTCCATTTGTCTGTCTATTTGTCACACAATGGCATAACTTCCACACGAGATTTGGTGGGAAAATTTGGTTGTTCATGGGCCAAGGAACAAGTGCCAACTTTTCGTGCCCCTTTTTGGTAATGGACGTGGCGTAGCACAAAAATGATGATATTCAAAAGCATTGTTGAACATTCTGTCATCATTAAAATGTGAAACGATGCTTTTGAATGTCATTCTGAGTGCAAACAGAGCTATCAACAGTCTGGATAACGTACAATTTGTCTGAGTGCAGTGTTTTTTTCTATGTTTGAATAGCACAAAAGGCTCATAACTTCTGAACAGATTCACACGTCATCAACTATGACCAGGTATTTAATGGGCCCCAGAAGACCTGATTAACTTGTCAGGCAGTTAAGTCAAAAGGAGCCCTGGTAGCAGGCTCGGCATACCACAGAAAGTCACTTCACTTCACAATGGTTTAGTGTAACACTAGGAACAACATATAACCTTCTCACACTGATTGGGCTGCACCCACACCACACCCAGGCATTCCCCATCTGTGCTCAGATCACCTCTCATTCAAGGGCAGTGTGTGAGTTTGATAAATCAGATGTGGAGCAGTACATATGTGATTTCCTATGACCTGATCACTATCCATTTCTGCACGTTTGAGAAATGAGGCCCAGTATCTCAAATGACAGGTTGTTTTCTGTGGGTATTGATTTTAAGACAATGAAGCACAGCTCTGATTGGCTGCCTCATCAGAGGGTTGGGGCAGGGGAAAACCAAAACAAAACAATTGTACAATATGGGATCTAGCTGATAACCTGTATTCAGTCCAGATAAGATGTGTGCTATATTAGGTGCAGATGATGTGAAAAAATGTTTTTCTGACAAAATCCAAAATGACAGAACACCTAGTCAGATGGAAATGGACATGTAAAATCACACATCAGCAAAGCAATGTGATAAATATAAAGTTAGAGACAGAAATCATAAAATCAGAAACAAAGACAAAACAAAAGATCTTTATGCATAAGCAAATGTGTATATTGCCTCAGGTCAGCCATACCAAAGTGTTGGAGCACTGATAGCAAAGGCCCCATTGCCAAATCAGCTGTGTTCAATGAGAAACAGGCTGAATTTGGCAGCTATTTGTTTCCTTGTGTTGGTTTTTGAATTGGTCTTAAAACCAGTTGAAAGGTTTAAAATGGGCTCTTTGAACCCTGAAGATAAATTCTGAACCAGAATACCTTTACCAAACCAGTTTTCATTTTAGAAGTGTATCAATCATTTGATCTGATGCTCTTAATTTCTTTATTCTATGGACAAAAATTTGGATGCATTTTTATTGCAGTTCAGCATGAGTGCATCCCTCAGGCAATCCTTGGTATGGATGTGCTTTGTCAAGCCAAGTCTGGGATGGGGAAGACCGCGGTGTTTGTTCTGGCTACCCTGCAGCAGCTGGAGCCTGTCACAGGACAGGTAAACTCTTCTGACACCCAACAGCTAATGTTTCCATTGCAGAGGTGTTTTACAGTCAGAAGTTCTAACCTCCTTCTAGGAAAAATGCAACACGACGCCTCTAAGGCTGCATTTACACTACATTGTCCAAATGACCCAATTCTGTTTTTTTTTTGTTTTTTTTTCCCGCATGTGGCCCAGTTCAGGTATGACCGTGTAAGCAGGAAAATAGCACATGGAATCAGATATCATCAGATCCGGATTTGGATCTGGATCTCATCTGGATTTATAGGGTTTATTCATGCTATTTGGAATAATGACAAGATCAATGTAAATTCTTTGCTTGAAACTTGTATTGGGTGAAAAATAAATGAATGAAGCAATCCTACAGCAGACGCAGCATCTGTTGTTCGGCTATTAATAAAGCAGGCTGTGTAAATCCATTCATAAACATAAAAAATAACTGAACGTTAATGTATGCAAGCAGAACATATCGGATTACATGGTGACTATTTCATACCATGCCAATGAATTAACCTTGAGTTAGCACTTAACTTTGCAAAGAGACCAGGCCAGAATGTACAGATAATAATTGTAGGCTGCACTGAAATATTTCAATAGCACAGGTAGTGCCTAAAGTTGATAAGAACAAGTAATAACAATTTAAAAATCTGTATTTTCTGTGCAAACATATTTTTATTTAAAAATGGGCCAAGTCCATTCTGTGCCTTTCTTGGGTGCCGTGTTGCGGTCAATACAGTTTGATGGCTGAGCTGGTACCTAGCTTTAAATCAAATCCTAGCTTTACTACCTAATGCAGATGTTTCCTTGTTTATTGATAAAATATACACACTGGGTAGACCATGACTGAACAGGAAGACCTTTCATAAATCATTAGGATTTACTCTTCAATTCAGCATGTGCTAAGCCAATCAGTCCTAATTTCAACACAATTTGTCCACTCATAGAATTGATTTGCTTGTTATTCCCACAGTAATCTTCCACTCAGATACAAGGAGGCTGTGGAGGCTGTTAGTGAGCACTATGAACCCATTTTAAAAGTTATTTTCTTGAAATTAAGTGCTGACTGGTGGATCCCTGAGTGCTGAACATACCAGAAGACCCTAATCATTTGTAAATGGTTACAGTTAGCTGTAGTAAGTCCATACTTACGCTGACTAACAAAGTAATAAAAACTGTATTTTTGTTTGGAGTTTTGGGTGGTGCTCTCTGTAAACAAGAGTGAGTAGAACATATCTTGTCTAAATTGCACAGGACAGCCACATGTGCAACTAAGAAGAAACTAGTCTTGTCAGCGAATCAAAATTTGCATTTTTCACTTTCAGATTCCCCCCTCCTGTTTCTGACTATAACTTGGCTAGCACTTACTCAGTGAGCCATGTTCACTGTACTTTTTAATGTAATAACAGCAAACATTACTTTAAAAATCACAATCTCATACCAAACCAACAAAATTCATATTAAATCTGCCACATGCAATATTGTGTGTAAAGACCACATTAGTCTTTGCTTCCTGCCCCTCTCCTCCTCTGTGCATATTTGCTTTACAGATCAGGATAAACAGGTGGAAGTAATTTTTCCATCAGCCACTCGGCCCTTTCACCATCTGCCATTGCTAGAAACTAAAAGCTTTAGGTTCCAGATCCAAAAATAAATTCACATGCACTTTTACTATTTAACCAGCAAACATGATCTGCTAGAATTTCAAGGAACCTGTAAAGGAACACCACGTAGTGTCCTGCCAAAATATTTAGTGAAGACGACAAATGACACTAAAACACCCTGCTAGGTCTTTGTCAAGATGAAGACCTAGCATTGGTTGAAACATGTTGGCTTTTTTAACAGTGTAGGCACTGTAATACAGACTATTTAATGAAACTCTCTTTTTTCCTTCCACATTTTTTTTAACTTTTGGGGAGCTTTGAATGCCTTCCTGTTTGAGCGATGCTTTGCTGTTTCCAAGAGAACCCTCTTTATTTGTCACCTACTGTGTTCAACTGCTTAAAACACCCAGCCATTTTCTTTAGACAGAGTAGACTGCCTAACCTAACTTGATAATGAAATTGGATTACAAACTCAGCAGTTCATATACCTGCTCACTTCCCTAGTCTGCTTGACTCCTTTAATGCCGCGTGCCACAAAAGTGTTCCACATTGAATGTACCGTAGTAGCACAGTCCCACTGCAGGCTTATCAGCCAAAAGAGTTACTTCATCTTAACTGTCATTCCACTCACACCCTTCTCTTGCTGCAGGTCTCTGTCCTGGTGATGTGCCATACCAGAGAGCTGGCTTTTCAGATCAGCAAGGAGTATGAGAGATTTTCAAAGTATATGCCGACTGTCAAGGTAACTGTACCCCGTGGATTTCATCAACAGCCTCACTTTTACTATTCCAGAGCACCACTGCCTAGGGCTGTTCACTGAAGATCGACCCTTTTTTTTGGCACCAACCAAATCAGGTTGGCTCTACAGAGTACCAAAACATGTTAAGATAAATGGTGGAGACTTCTAGTACTTCAGTACTCTTTTGCACATAGGTGTGCATTCACACACAGCATTCATATACAGTTTTCACAGTGCTCAAGTGACTTGGAGCAGGTTATTGTCCCTGTTTATAGCAATCTAGCTAACACTGGTGAAAACATAGCTTGCACCAATGTTAATAGAGATGGATAATTTCTCTAGCTTCATTGCCTAGCCAGACAAACTACATGCATGGAATTCTACAAAGGTTGTGCCTAGGCTGATTACAAAATATGTCTCAAGGGAAAAACAGCTGCTTATAGAATTATTTTGACTCGCTGCGCTTCATTTTTGTGTCCGCGCAGATCAAGTGCAGTGTTTCCCTTATAATTTTTTTCAGCAGTGGTGTTGTGTGAACACCCACGAGCCCACAATGTGGGGACCCATATTTGCACGCACCGGTGAAGGAATGATTTAAAACTACCTTACAAAAGTGAGTTTGAGTGGGTTTGGGTTTATTCAAGTTCATGTAGTCAAGTGCATGTTAATTTACCATGAGCTTTTGACACCAGAAGGGCTCTGGAGGCCCAGATAGCTGTAGTTGTAATAAATGTCAAAGAATGAAATGCCTCAACACAGAAAATGACTGTGCACTATTTTAATTGAACATAAACAGAAATAAATAAACATCCTTAACATATAAACATATTTAACAAAACATGTAACAACTGCAAAAAACTGACTCACTACTACACCAATATTACACTACACCACAGCAAAACTAAGTAGCCTCAGTGGCATAGGCTACATCATATGATACTATTTTCCAACAAATATAGCGGATGGGAAAAATTAGAAATTTCATCAAACTGTGGGAGAAAATCAGGGAAACTGAAACTCCAGGAGAACAGCGGGAGACGGGCAGGAAAATCAGAGGAGCTGGCAGGCGCGGGATGCAGATTTGAATGTTTTATAGGCTAGTGTATTTTCACTGTTTTCTTGAGAAATTCGCTCGTGGTGCGCTGAAAAATTAGACAGTGGTACACTCTTTCCAGCTGTAGTGAAGTGCGTGTATGTGTTTGTATTTGTATCTGTGTGTGTGATGGGGGCTCCTGTTTGTTTCAGTCGCTCACTTCTAGCTCTAGTCAGCTGCGCGCGGCGGAGAAAGGGCAAGTGGTTTGCGTTCCTCGTGATTATTATGTTCAATGTGAAATTTTAG
>OMKZ01013658.1:2741-13465 GCA_900302535.1 Neoniphon sammara
AGAGCGCTCCCTCCGTCTCTCTCTCTCTCTCTCTCTCTCTCTCTCTCTCTCTCTCTCTCTCTCTCCGGACCAGAACGTGGTGAACTTCGTGGATGACAGCTTCCCCCCCGGGCCGCGCTCCGTGGGCTTCCCCGAGGGCGACAGCGTGCAGCAGCGGATCAAAAAGTGGCTCCGCCCCCACGAGATCAACTGCAGCAACTTCAAAGACCGGGGCGTCAAGTGGTCCGTCTTCCGCACGCCAAGACCCTCCGACATCCTGCAAGGCCTTCTGGGGAACTGCTGGTGAGGTGTCAAAACTCGATTAGGAACACATCAACGTTTGCGTTGCCATTACTGATTCCAAGCATTAAACTACTACCCAAATTGACTAGTGCCAGTCAAATATATTAACTTTTCTGAACAATATAGATACAGACCATTAATTTGGGATCAGTGAATAAAAA
Source organism: Neoniphon sammara (assembly GCA_900302535.1). Lineage (NCBI taxonomy): Eukaryota > Metazoa > Chordata > Actinopteri > Holocentriformes > Holocentridae > Neoniphon > Neoniphon sammara. The sequence continues at coordinate 3,185 of OMKZ01013658.1, forward strand.
TGATTGAGAAGGCAATGAATACTGTTCCCCTTTTAAATACTTTTAACACGAGCCAGAAAAGCAAATCAGTTTGCCCTGATTTCTGATGCAATTTCTGACATGCTACTGTGTCTCTCAGTATGGGGAGAGAAAAACCCTATTTTAGCCTGGCAGCATCCTCTGATACCAGCATTTGTATCCATGCCTCTATTTTGGTATTCATGCATCCTTAGTTTGTGTGTGCCTGTGTGTGTATCCTCACGACAAACAAGAAAAGCCAAAGATCCCCAATGTGAAAGGCTTTTCTTTTCTTTTTTTTTCTTCTGGTTTCATTCTGTCTCTGTCAGAGGTCAGTGGAATAGAAAAGAGTCAACAGATAACACTTGAGGTCTGTGTGGTTTGTCAATGAGGCTACTGTAGAAAAGCACTACAGCCTCAAGTCAGTTAAGCAGAGAGAGAGAGAGGGGAAGGGAGAAGGGGCGATGCATGAGTAAGGAAAACGGCAAAGTGAGAAAAAACAGAAATGGAGATGGGGGGAAATAGAGGATTCAAGGATATAGAGGGAGACAGAGAGCAGGGTTGAGTCGGACAGATGTGCAGATAGTACACCTGACAGGAAGATTATTCATGGGAATGTGGGTCTGGACACGCTTTATCTCAGCGCCCTTGTTCTGCGTGTCCTTGGGGGCGTGTGTGTGTGTGTGTGTTGTCATACACCATCTTCCCACACACACACACATACATACACAAACAAAGTCACTCACGAAGTTGGGCCCACACAACTTTTACTTCATCACCCGCGCACACCAACACACATAGCTTATCAAAAATAACCCTCCCCAGAGCCGAATCCTCTCACTAGCGACAGGATGTAACCCAAATTCCTCCTCTTTGGCTGAATTTCTCTCACATACACACACACACAAAAACACACACACACACACACGTCCTAAATAACCACCAAACAGCCCAGCTCAGGCCACCGAACCAACCAAAGCAGGAGTCCGCTAGTGTAAAGTCCAATCACCCTCGTCCTTGACGACGGCAGACATACAAGCCGTCATTAGAGTCACATTACACCACGGCTAATTGGATTTTGATTTGATTCTTTTTAGGCGATTGGTTTTTCATCAGGGGCTGAATGGGGTGATCGGCCCCGCTCAGCTGCCACTTTAGCAGATGGAATATAGCTGTAATAATAAACATTTCCAACCGCGCACAAAAGAGCGTCTATCAATCTTTAAATGGCTGCTGCATAAAGACATGTGATGCGCCGACTAAAAGGGATATTCCCCTCAGAAAGATCTATTAATAAATGAAACCTGCAATCAGCGGCGAAAGTGCGAGCTAAAGTTAAGCCACATTATTTGAACATGGCTTTTCATGGTGGTCAGTGCATACTGAGAACTGTTTTCTTTTTTGGTGTTCATTTGTGAGTATTAGTTCCCTATTACAGTGATGAGTCAGCAGCTAAAAAACTATTTTTAGAGTATTGTCTCAGTACTTCCATTACTGGCAGTCAAGTCTACAGCATTGTATGATTTTCAGAATCTCATGCTATGTTCTCAGATTAACTTCAAAATGTTGCTGATGAACATTTTCGGTGAAGTGTCCCTTTTACGTGTGATTGAGTCTGTGTCCTCAGTCACTCCTATGAGGAATTTGCATTTTCTGATGAATCTGGAACTAATTTTTGATTAAGCTAATTAGGGAAGGCGAGTCAGTTTGTCTTTGCTGCAGGGTGAATTAACAGTAATGGGGAGGTAACCAGAAGGCACAGAGGCTTGACTCATCGAATGTGATTGATTTTCAATGAGGGCAAATTATGCAAAAAAGTGGAAAATACTTTCATAACTGCTCAAGGCAGCTCACGGAGCGGGATTTAGTTTAGGTTTTAATTACACGTTTACAGTTTGGTGGCTTCTTGCCCATCTGTCTCTTTGTGTTTCTTTTTGTTCAACTCTCTGATTGTGTGTCAGTGTCCATTCCTTATCCTGCCCTCTTTTTTTATTACATGCCAGCCTGTCTATTTGTCTTAAGTGGGCACCCGTCTACCTGTCTTTCTGTCTACCATCTCTCCTATCCATCTACCAATCTACTACAGTAATATATCTGTCATCTATCCACCTATCTGCCCATATCAGCTGGTCATTTATGTCACTATCTCAATTTTGTTTCTCCGTTTGATTCACAGCACAGTCACTGGCTTTGCTTCTTTTGTTTCTCGCCTTCCTCTCATCTATCTTTCCATCCGTTCATCTCTTCATCTTGATTGACTGTGTCGTTTGCAGCTTCACTGACTTTTGCCTCCTTGTCCATCACTCTCTCTCCCATTTATACTCTGATACTGACATTCCTCCCTCCTCTCCCACCTCTCCATCTAGGATTGCAAAATTGATGTTATCATACCATGTACATTTGCTAAGGTATTGAATTCTACCACAGTAGTGCAATTTTTTGAAAAATGGGTTCAAGTTCATGTCTGTCCGGACATAATATTTTGTGAAATTACAATAAAGTTTGTTCAAGCAGAAAACCCCTTCTGATTTCATTCCTTAAACTGTCATTGTAACCAATAACAATAATAATAAAGATAATAATAATTGTATAATAACTGTGATAACTGTCTTCAGAGACGGTTATCGTACCGTGAAAATCTCATACCATTGCAACCCTACTTCCATCCCTCCTCCTCCACATCTTACACTGACTTTCATTTCTTTCTTTTCTGCACCCTCTTGCTCACCTCTTTCCCTCTCCTCTCTCCTCCCTCAGGTTCCTGAGTGCGCTGGCAGTGCTGGCGGAGCGTCCCGAGCTGGTGGAGAGGGTGATGATCACCAGGACCATCTGCCCGGAGGGGGCCTATCAGGTCCGATTATGTAAGGACGGGACCTGGACCACGGTCCTGGTGGACGACATGCTGCCCTGTGACGACTACGGCTACCTGCTTTTCTCTCAGGTCAGAGAGGGAGGGATGGAGGGAATTATGGAGGCATGAGGGAGGGAAGGAAGGAGGGCATGAGAATGGAAGGCAAGGAAAGATGGACAGAGGCAGGCATTCACTGAAAGATGTGTTCAGGCATTGCTAGTGTTTGAGTCAGAGAGGGTGGAGGAACAGAGGACAAAATGGATAGAGGGAATTTCAAAGGTATCCATGTGCATGCACTGAAAAACATACATCATCCTTCAATTCACAGAGATCAAAGAAGTCACAGCAATCAAGACCAGGTGTATATAAGCAGGCACATGGGGTTTGATCTTTTTAGGCATGAGAGCGTTGCCTCAAATGCAAATAACTGAAAAATACACGTCGTCCATGAAGAATTTTCCTACTCTCACATGCTCTTTGTATTTATAACAGAAAATATCTTGGCTACTTTAAAGAAATACATTACTCAAAAAAGGTATGTTTTATATGTTTTACTCTTGTCTCGAATGTCTAATGAGTAAAGCTTTAGTCGCAGGCCTCAGAGATTGAAGTCTTCAAAAACTGAAGCCATTTCTGTCAGAGAGAAGTTGATTGGTGACTTTCTCAAACATCCCTTTCAACTTCTCAAACTCTTTATGCAGTGTAATCCCAGGCTTGATCTCTATTTGTATATTGAGTATGTCCAAAACCAGTGTGCTCTGCCCAAAAAAAATGTCTATAAAAGCCACTTCCAAAAAATGGAAGTGAAACCATCATGCTCCATAAGGTATGCGATTAAAACTTCATTCATCAGACATTCAAGATGGCTTGAGAAGAGAAAATTAAATAAAAGCAGTAGATACCTGCTTCTCTAGTGGACTTTTTACAAGACATATACATCTCTCATGTATCCACAAACACTCAGAGCTTACTCTCAATTCATTTGGCATCAGGACTCACACTTGACCTTTGTTTACATAGTTGCAGCCCAATGTACACATCTCAAATCAAATAAGATGCCCCTGCCAAGGTTTGTCTTTGTCAACACATTCAAAAGCCTCACAGTGAAGTTTTGGGTCACAGCCAGCATATTGAGACCTACGCCCTGAAAACAAACCACCGTGTATGTACTTCTTTTGACGAGTTATATCCAGCCCGACTTGTGATTGACTGTATCCGTTGTCTCACTCCCATCGCTCCAGGCCCAGAGGAAGCAGCTGTGGGTGGCGCTGATTGAGAAGGCCCTGGCCAAGCTCCATGGCTCCTACTTTGCCCTGCAGGCGGGGCGCGCCATCGAGGGCCTCGCCACGCTGACAGGGGCTCCGTGCGACTCCCTGATGCTCCAGGTCAGCTCCACCAACCCCCGGGAGGAGCCCATCGATACCGACCTCATCTGGGCCAAGATGCTCAGCTCCAAGGAGGCTGGGTGAGAGCCGGATCCTTGAAGTGTTATTGGGTGTTTTCCTGCTTTTGAAATCCCAAAGTGTGGGGTTTGCAACTTTTGTTATGTGCCATCATCTGTCATCTGTCATTCATTCTCTCTCCCTCCTTTACTGTAAATCGCCCTGTATTTTAGCAAATGAAACAGAAATACATGCATAAAAAGTAGCTTGGTGTGTCCTTTATATGATTTCTGTTGTGTAACTCAGATCAAAAGAGGTAGGAAGAGTGCGGAATAGCAGTTATCTGTATTCATGTTCAGTTCTGCCAGTGCAATGGCAAAATGGAAATTTTAAATAGAAAATTGATTTACAACATTATGTATGATTCAGATGTTTGTTGAAGTAATTGTATTGAATGAACCCAACAGCCTAGAACGTATTTGTTTGAAGATGGAATGACTGTGAATTGTGTGTGTGTGTGTGTGTGTGTGTGTGTGTGTCAGGTTTCTCATGGGCGCGTCGTGCGGAGGAGGCAACATGAAGGTGGACGATGTTGTTTATGAGTCTCTGGGTCTCCGGCCTCGCCACGCCTACTCCATCTTGGACGTCCGAGACGTACAGGGCTACAGGTACGAATGGAAGAAACGTGCCAGAGTGATGTGCTGGATATTTATCAGCCTTTTCCAACCCTTTCCATTTATTTCTCCTTGCATCATTGCTTTTTGTTTGTCCTCCTTTCATCCGTCCGTCCTGATCGATCATCTCGTTATTCGCATGACTGACTGATGTTTCACTCGAAACGTAGCTCTGTCTCCACCCTTCATACCCTTTCTTTTCCTTTACTCCCTCCCTCATCACATCCACAGGAGATCTGGAAATGGAGGTTGTAATAGATGACATAGCACACTATAAGGCAGAAATAAAAAAAAGAAAAAAGAAATTCGGTCATATTTGTTGTCAAACTTAACATTTGTATTGCCTTACAATACAAATACTTGTACAAAACATTAAGACCACCTTTTAAAGTGAGTAGCGTTCCTTTTTGGTGAAAAATAGGCGAAAGCAGTGAATCAAGCATTCACCAACATTGACCTTATCAGTCTATTTAATTTGAAGAAAAACTGGTGTTAAGATATTGTACACTGTTCATTATATAGCAATTCTCAACCTATTCTCTCTTTAGCCATAAGGCTTTGTAATATATTACTGATATTAATGGTAAGATATCTTTACTTCAGCATTGACAGAAGATGCATATTCTGATTTTGAAGACATTTCCCAAATGATTCACAGGTGAATGCAGGCTGAAAGCAGAAGGGGGTTGTTGCCCATAGAGAGCAGTTGCAGACTGTCTCAGTTTGATCATTTTGATCAGGTCTCGTATTGAGTTCACACAATGGATGCCACTTCTATCCTACGCGCAAGAGGAACTTGAGAATAGCTGTAAATCCCAGATGTAATTTGCTCAGGAGCCACACACAGCCACTTTAATTTACCACCATAAAGCAATCAGACCGGGAGATTGGGCCGCAGTACTTGATCTCAAATGAGTTGGAGTCCTTCTGTTAGGTGCCGGAGGAGACAAAATGGGCCTAGGAAACAGTGATTCAGCTTCAATTTATTCCTTTTATTTATTTATTTTTTCCTGGCAAGAACATGGTTTCCATCAAATCGCCTAAGTTCCACACTGAAGGTAAAAGGCAGTCAAATGAAATGGGTTGTTAAAAAGTAGGCAGTCAACCCTAAGAAGCGAAATCTGACTCTGCAGAGATGACTATGCTCTGTCGACTAAAAGCTCCTCTCACTTCAACTAGAATCGCTTTTTCCATCCTCCCTGTCCATCTCCCCAGGTTGTTGCGGCTGCGTAACCCGTGGGGTCGCTTCTCGTGGAACGGCAGCTGGTCGGACGAGTGGGCCGACTGGCCGCAGCACCTACGTCACGAGCTGATGGCCCACGGGAGCAGCGAGGGCGTCTTCTGGATGGAATACACTGACTTTATCAAGTAAGAACGCCGTTTATACCAGCGAAAAGTATGATTTGAAACATCTGGTTTCTAGCAAAGGAGATTTTTCTTTTGCTGTTGTGATGCACGCTGAATCTATCTCTGCTCAGTCACCTCAGGATTGGTAATCCTCAGGTTCCTCACTTTTTTTAATGTATTTTGGCATCTTTGGAGGTAATTGGCCATTGCTGTAGTGTTTTTTCACTGCAATTCCCAGAGATCCCTTGGCAAGCAAGTGCTGTTGCCAGTACTGAGACATTTTTCCTTCCTGTTGATAGAGCTTGGTGTGGCTATCACTGCTCTTGCGAACTACCTCAGTTCTTCTTCTGTTTATTCCAAACAAAGCAACGTTGCTGCTTCTAGAAATGTAAAATGCATCACTTCCTGTTCACCCAAGGATATTTTTCCAGGAAAGACCAACCTGACACCGGTTGTTTAGAATAGCAAATGCAAAAGCTTTTATTACCTGGGTACAGGTTGAATAATTAATGGGTTATATCAGTCTGTGATAGAGAGTTGTAAAAAAAAAAAACTTTTATTTATATGATAGTACTGAGTATTCTATTTTTTGTGAGACTGAGGAGCAAATTTAGAAGCTTTTTTTCTTGCACGATGTGACAAGTGATGGAAAGTGGAACAAGAACAGAAGTTGCAAATGTCCTTTGATTGTGCCACGATGTACATGATGTGCTGAGAGTGATGGATAGCTTAGTAATCTCATGCCTCCTCGGATTTCACTGACCATCTGGTATTGACACCAAACTGTATGACTGGGTTTCTGTTGTTTTTCGTACATTGTGTCGCCTGAAAAGCACAGCATACATTTATCCCCCCCCCCCAATCCTTGTGTTATTATGGTGTTTTTGCTGCTGTTGTTGTTGTTGTTCTCGTTGTTGTGGTTGCTCGGGTTGCCAAGGATTTGGAAGGCAGAAGCTTAGACTTGTCACGCCTCGATGTCTCTTTCGTCATATTAGATTAATCCTGTCATTCAGTCGTACGCGCAGCATGGAGTATTGACTTTACTGTCTCTCTGTCTGTCTCCCTGGCTGTTTGTCTACATGCCGGCATGTCCTCCCATTCAACCAAATGAGCACTGCAGTGTTCAGTGACCTTGTGGAGCTCTATAACAATTTAACTGTCTTTGAAATAACAAATACTTCTAATAAAACTAAATGTAATGAAAGCCTGTAACATAATAAAAAGCAAATTATGTAATAAAATGCTGTAACAATAGTATACTAGCACTTCACCAGTAACATACTCACTTTTTCATTTATTTATTAATGACTGGTTCTTTCATTGCTTACTTGTCACCCATTTTTTTTTTGACAGAATGATTTAGTAAAAACAACCCAACCCCAGAGCTCTTTAAATGTCTCTTCCTCATCAAGCAAAAATCTGCAAGAGTAACACCAACAATTATATTCAATTTGACTAAATGTTCGTATTTTGAATTAATAACGTGATATGCAGTCTGCTGTTCCAGAATGGTTTTCTGGGCAGTGCACCACATCGAGCCTTTCCCACTTGACTAAGAGGAGGTTTCGCTTACAGTCAACAAAACATCATCTAATTAATCTTTTGGGTGGTATGAGAAATTCCCTCCAGTGTGTGTGTGTGTGTTTGTGTGTGCGTGCATGGGTGTGTGTCTGTCAGTCTGTCTAGTTATTAATGTCCCTTCGTGTCTATCATGAGAATTTGCAATAAGCCCAGGAGCACCAATCTGTCTGTCCTCCTGACCGACTCTCAGACCTGAGAATTGCCTGGAGGAGTATCCCATCTGTCTTCTGTCTGCTCATTGTTCCCTCTGACAATCAAATGTCTTTGAGCTTTGTAATTACACAGGAGGATATGACACACCTACAGTCTGCGTCTGCCCCGGCTTGTTTGACTGTGGAAAAGGCAAAGGGCACGGCGGTTGGCATATTGGACACATTGACAAGGCCCTCATATGTGCGCCAATCTTGATTGTTAACAAGATGTCAGAAAGGATTTCTCACCTTGATTCACCTGTTATTTCAAAGACGAGGGGGGATAAAAGTACACTAACCAACGTGAAGTTTCAACAGCAGGAGCGCCTGACCGGCCCTTATCACTCTCACTTTCAAAAACCAACTCTGTAACTTCAGTGCAGCCCCCCCCATTTTCCCCTCTGCCTGTCTCTTTCTGCCTTGTTGTCGGGAAGACAAAAGCAAGATATAAAAAAGTTGTCAGACCACGGGAGGTTAGGAAGTGATGAAACAAGGAAAAACAGACTGAAAGAGAGGAAGAAAATGTCTCATGGGGCTCTCGTCTTTGAAGAAGTGAGGTCTGGTATGGTAGCAAGGTAAATGGTGTTTGTACATCAGCACCCTGAGAGACTGCGCTGATGTTATAGAGTTACTTTTGATGCATACAGATCTGCTTAGCAGATGACAGGAGGAGGTCAGTTGGTCAAATTGTCAGTCAGGAGTTAAGGATGGAAGGATTATGCAGGTTTGGAAACATGTGGATCATAAATTTGAATGTTCCAGGTCTTTGAAAGCCAGGAGATTATACAGAAATCTAGGAAAAGTATAGAAATTATGCTGTTCTGTCCAAGACCACACATTTTTTCGTTGTAAATCTGGGATCATGTCACAGATTGTAATATTTGTTGGTGTGAAGAATAATCTTCACCTATAGAGTGCTAATTGATAAGTGACAGTCATACTGCCCACACTGTGTGATGCAATAGGAAGTGTGTGTGATTATTTGTTTGCCTATTTAGGAAAGCAACAAAAGTATTGGAGTTCATAGCCATGACAGACACTGTTGTTACGTTTAAATTTAACATTTGGCACTGTATGTAGCTCTGTACTAACAAGGGCAGAGTGCACTGACTTCACCAGGCAGTGAAGCTTCTATAGATAGTGAAAATAAATGTACACAGATGCACACACGCAGGCTTTGATGCAGAGATGCTTTCCATAGCCTGCATGACATTATGAATCCTGACAGATTGTGAAAACCGGACGTGCTGACTCGACCAGATTTCTTGTCTCTGTTGCACAGGGAACACCGACTTGAAGATGAGTTAGGTGTAGGGATCGCACATGTGATGACGAGGAGCATCACACATTGCAGAATGTGTTTGTAAGGAGGTTCACCAAGAAAAACCATACGATGCTAAATTATAAAATGCCTTTGTTACAACTATTTAGGGCAACAGCAGTTTTTATGTCACATATTCTAAATGCAGTTTCACAGACAAAATGCAGTTTTTTTCCCAGCCCTGTGAGAAGCTTTTTGTTACGCCTCACCTCCTGTACTTCTCCTCTCTCCCCCTCCGTCCTCCCCTCCAGGTACTTTGACTCGGTGGACATCTGTAAGATCCACTCGGATTGGCAAGAGGTGAGGCTGCAGGGCTGCTTCCCCAGCAAGGCCAGCGGGCCGGTCACCGTCACAGCCCTCACCGTGCTGGAGAGGACGGCGCTGGAGTTCGCTCTGTTCCAGGAAGGGAGCAGGTAAACGGGGCAGCAACCGCCACCGATCACAGCTCTCTGTCAAACGACTACAGTCAAGTTGAGCTTTTTAAGGAAACTGGAGAAATTGGAGGAGTTTTCAGTGTTGCTTTACAGGTGCAGGACAGACAGAAAGACAGGGAAAAAATAGTCCGCACACTGTCAAAATTGCTCTCAATAGAGTTAATTGTAAAGGATCGATGTTTCAATCCGCTCAGCATCTTTGTCAGGAGTGGACCGAGCAGCTAAGAATAAAGGAAAAAAGGTGCACTCTTACTTTTTTTTTACTTAATTTTTAGCTGCTCTGTTGCTTCTGTCAAACACAAGACCACATTTAACACCAAAGCCATTTACGAAGTCAGTCACTGTTTTAAAAATGGAAAAAACATTGAGCTTCATCTTTCTCTGTTTTCCTCTCTCCCTCTCCCTTCCTTTCCTTCCTCTCTCAATCCTTCTTTCTCTCTCTAACTCCCCGTTTTCCCTCTCTCTATCTTTCTATCTGCCTTGTTTCCTCTCCCTCCTCTCTT